>JAJHJA010000817.1:0-81398 GCA_021202915.1 Heliconius himera | reverse complement strand
TATTCTCCAGAATTCGGCGGAAAGTGGGGAACGGAGTGTCTTAACACTAGTTCCTCTACCTATCCTGTTATGTGCAGGATATAGCTTGAAGCTGATTTGATGATTTGATTCTAACAATATTAATATATTATAATTGACTTTTATATAATCATCGAATTTTACAACATCACGAATCGTCTTCATTTCTTACTTCTTTATTAAAATAATATTTTGAATTTACTCAGTAACAGCAAGATAACATATCTCGCTATCAGCTACACCTATTTTCAGTAAGTCTACAAATAATATTCGTTTTACATGTCATAGAGGTGATTCAGTTAATATACTTAATGAACGTTTAAGAAGGCGAGGATCTTACTATTGTTTTATAGTCGCAATTAAAGCGTTGATATTTAGTACGCGGGGCGAGAGCAGGTGTTTTTTAGATGTTCGAAATTCTGAGTAATCTTTTATAGTTCTGTCGACACTTTGTAGGGTACGTAGTGTAATATAATATAATTTTATTAGTATAAATGAGAGGTGTAAAGTGTAAATATAACATAGATATTTAATATTATGTTCTATAATACAGGTGACAGAATGATATATACTTCATTAATATTTTTCTTTTTACACTACACCCGTGCATTAGGAATGTAAGGTTAAAATAGGAAAAAAGCCTCTGTGCCAAAGTGTGCTGAAAATCCTCTTTCCAGAAGACCTCTTTCTGGAATAAAGCAACTGTTGAGATTGTTGGTTCTTCTCAGCAGAACTGCATTTCGTGTCGGTGGAATCTTTATATTCTTTCGACGATTAAATAAGTCCAGATAAATAAAGATACGATTTAATTAGTAAAACTGTTTATTGACACATGACACATCTTCTTTTACTGTAGTGTTGTTATTTATTTTAGCTTTACACTATATCAAACCCATAGCAGAGTAGGCAAAGAGAACCTAGGAACCTAGTGTTAAGACACTTCCGTTCTCCCCTTTTCACCTAATTTTGGAGGCATTGCGCGTTGAGTGGCGGAATTCAACACCCGGCCTTTGTCTCTTTACCAGAGCCAAGAAAGTCTTAATATTAAATGTTTCATTCAGAGTGGGGACCGAACCCACGCCGTCGTGTTTATAGTCACACTCTTATGCCCGCACTGCGACGGCTTCAATTGTTATCTTTACTCTTTTTATATAAAATCTTTTTAAGAACGCCTTACAAGTAGTATTAAGTCTAGCTCTGAAAATATAATACACTTATACCACTGTTAAGTTGCTCTGTTCTCCACTTTTCACCCACTTTTCGAGACATTATATGTTAAGTAGCGGAATACAACACCGCGCTATATATATCTTATATTTTTTATGTGTAATATTAAAATATTTCATATAATACATTTGTTAAACAACTCTGATTTTGATAATAAGTTACAAATGAGAGCGATTTTATTTACACGCGATAGGATAATAAATATAATGAATGAATATACATTTACTTCCTTTTCTCTTTGTTCTTCTTATATGTCTGTTGAGTGGCAGTACTCAGCTATTTCATAGTATAGTGTGTTCTTACAACTATTAAACTCCTGAAAATATGTAAAAATATCTATGAAAATAGAAGAACTCACAACTTAAGATCGAGAAGAAATCTTAAGTTGTGAGTTCAATTTTAGACATATTTTTATAAAAGAGAATAGAGTGATATGTTAATATTTCATGTATATTAATAACTTTAAAAATTATGGAACGTTGCTTGTTGATTGGCAGAAATAAGTGCCACACTCTTTTGACCAGAACGAGGAAAATGAAAATGATTTACTCCCGAGTGGTTGCCGAACCCGTAACCGTATCGCTTAGTTACACGATGTCCCACTGCGCCACGACGGCCTCAAAATACAAATTAGTTACATAAATAAAAATATGAACGTAAGCTGTAAATATTATTATAATGTTCACATGTCGAGCAACGCAACCACAATACAATACGCGTTTCTAGAATAGTTAACAAATTACTACATTTTCAATCGGATAACTGTATGTATAACATGAATTCGGGACACTCGATCATTCCTGGTGCCTTTAAAAATAACACAAAAGGGTTATTGTACTGACGACTATGAAAGTGTTATAGTCGCTTTTTTTTTATTTAAACGCAATTGGCAAAGAGAATCTGGTATTCTGTGTCACTAGATTTTATTTGTGATTTCGTTTTCGTTATTAAATGGAGATAAATAAAATTTTTACGTGAAACGTGACACATTCTAAATATCGGAGGTAACTCTGACCGCAGGTACAGTGGGTTTTTTTTTTAATAGAAAAGGACAAGGCAAACGAGCGTTTGGGTCACCTGATAGTAAGTGACTACCGCTTCCCACGACCCCGTGCAACACCAGAGTAGCTACAGGTGCGTTGCCTGCCTTAAAGGTGGGTTGGGCGTCGGAGCCCGGCATTACCTGATGCGAAACGTAGTAGTATAAAGCCACTACTTACCGCTAGTTTTAAATGCCGAGGATGGTAATGATCCGGTCGAGTCTGTCCATGTCTTGCCATTGCTGGCGACGTAACTCGACCACACGTACTTTAGTCGCCTCTTATGACACCACCAGTACCAGGATGATCCTATTCTAGGCCGGGATCACACGACACAGAAATGGATTACTTCGAAACGATTACCGCAATGAAATAGAGAAGATTTTTTTTTCAATTTGTGCTAGTTTTGTTTTAGCCCCTGTGATGAGCACGTTCAAACAATCAAAATTTATAGCTTTGTAACATTATTATAATATATTGTATACATGTAGTAAAACTTACGCGCTGTCTTTAGAGTATTTTTTTTTAAATATAAATAATATTTTTCGATTGGAAAACGGACTCGGGCCTGTCCTATGTATAGCCTCTGTATATTTGTAAAATAAATAACAAAAAATCTAAACTAACTAGAAAACTAAAAGAAATATAACAATTTCTCACCGTAATAGTACATCGCGTGCCAAACTCACATAAGGCAAGCGCACACGCTACCCTGATGTTTTTACACGGCTCCGCATAAAAACCAACCCAATTGATATTTTGTACTACTGCCTCATTTATGTATGAATGTATGTATGTATGTATGTATGTATGTTTGTATGTATATGTAGCTTTTGTAAATCTTTGAGCATGTTTTTGTATAATTAGTTATGTTTTTTTTTGTTCACACGTAAGAAAATTTTAACTAAGTTTTTAACTTTAGGTTAGGGGTAGGTATATACCAGTAAAAATGTTCCTTTATCTAAATCTAAGCTAGTAGTAAATTATAATTTAAATTATAATGCTAAAGCTTATATTTAATCGCGCTAATCTCAGGAACTATTCGAAATAATAAGATACTACTACAATAAGACACTGTACTCGTGGGTAGAGTTGCCAATCGCACTTAGAGTGTATCACGTGTCATATAAAATTCTTAGTTATTTATTTTTATATTCTCGTTTAACCACTCGGGCGAAGCCGCGGGTAAAAACTAGCGTAGCGTAGCTAACTATTTATTGAGTCGCTAGCTTAGAAAATAAGGCTTATTATATTAATTATCATAACTTTTCTTCTTTCTGCTAGATGGAGGAACACAAAAACGCACAACATATGTTTCATCAAATTTTCAAAACATTGTGTATATAAACATACCCCCAAGTGGGAGTCGAACCCATATACCCATAACTATCACATATACAATCAGTCTCTTGGCGTTAGTGTCAAGTCGTTAAGCGAAACAATACTTATTTATATTATGTAGTAGTAAGTAAATTATTGTACCTCGAAGGAGAATTTACACAAACACCTAGTTCCAAGTTACAAAGCTGGCTGTTACAGTAGTAGGTACGAGTGCATACAAGTTAGACAGGATGCGATGTGAATACGCTCATTAAGCGTTCAATTTGTTATTATCTGGCATTTGTGTGAATCTAAATACCTACCTCTATTATCTGTATACCTAGATTTATCACCATAGATCTACCTATATTTATATTTTGACTGCTTGGAGTGGTTCCAGCTGCTTCGGAAAGGTTGCAGGTTGAAATCCAATAGAGAAATAAATAAATGTACTTATGCGAAAGCGTCATATATCGTTACACGCTTATAGATTGAGAATGATGTATGAGCTAGTAAGATCTTTATACATCAGACTCACAGGTCTACCCGTGACTACGGATTATTGCAAATTGTTCGAAACGTTGGGTTTCCAGAAATTTTAAATACCAAATATACGCGATTAATCCGGTTAAATAGTTTCATTTAAAGATGTATAGTTAGCTGTAAAGTTTTATGAGGCCAGTCGTGGCGCATCGGCACGGAGTGTGACTGTAAAAACCGAATGGTTGTGGGTTCGATCCCCACTCGAGGAGATGAAATATTTCCTTAAATTTATATTTCCATTATCTTCGCTCTGGTGTCGAGGTTAAGCGCCGCGTTGAGTTCCGCCACTCAACACGCAATGTCTCCAGAATTCGGCAGAAAGTGGGGAATAGAGTGTCTTAACACTAGGTTTCCTCTGCTTACCCTGCTGCGGGATACAGTGTGAAGCTGATTATAAAGTTTTATATAAATCCATTCTGTGTTTTTTTTCGCGTGAAAATCGAACAGACATCCATCCTCACAGACTTTCACAATTATAATATTAATAGTAGTATTACTTATATTGTTAATAAAGCATTATACAGTTATATTTGTAAAGTTATATAGTGTTAGAGTAGTTTGTAATTATAGTTACACGAAGCCGTCGATCATGTTGCATAGGTACGACGTTACTCCTAGTCATTAGTGCCTAATATATAATATAATTACCTATTAACAATTATGGAATTGCAAGAAATAAAGCATATTTTCTTATAAAATAATTTTATGCACAACGCGGCGTTCTGCTCCGCTATTCAGTGTCTAAATTAATTTAGATTTTATTTTTTTTTCTAAAATTATTCTTTTTTTTTGCCAGACAGATAAAGTACATTTTTTGTTATAAGATATAGAATATTATAAAACTATAAAAATAAATAATTAAGATATTCTTCTGTGCTTACTTTAGTCTTTTCAGTTTCTTAACACCTATTAGCAAAGACACATTTAACTGACTATAAAGTTATATATTGGTGATTTTAAAGTTAATCTTCCCAAAAGTAAATGTTATAAAATCATGTACTGTACATTTATATCATAATGATAAGTTGAAGACATAGAGAGAGGGAGAGAGAAGAGATATTTTAATCCATACTAATATTATATAATGAGAAAAAATAAAATTAGATAGTGAAGGGAAAGAAATAAGAATTAGCAGAGGCGTTCGGCAAGGCAATCCTATTTCTCCTAAACTATTAATTGCAGTCATGGAGTGAAATTTTCTATAAATGGTGAACAATTAATACATCTAAGATATGTCGACGATTTGGTAATATTGCCAACATCTAAAGATAATCTTTAAAAAATGATAATATAGACAAGGGCAGTCAAAAAAGCCGGATCGATCATAAATACACAAAAAAACAAAGTAATAATTGACAGATTATGATGACTAACGGATATTTTTTTCTAGAACTTCTATTTCAGAGCCAACCAACCAGTCATACTTAACTTTCTATTGAAAAGATCCAAAACATTACTACCAATTATTAAAATTAAAAAAAAAAAAAACATAAAAATAAAATATTCATTCGAAAACTTCCTACAACACATTTAGTAACAACAAATCGTTAATTAATACCAAAAGAATGCATAACCGTTGAACATGCAACCACCAGCACCGGCTGATGCATCTACCGACGGATTTAGACCCTCACATGTCAACAGACTATTAAATTAAAAGGAAAGTGCAATTTAACGCCGCAAAGTGTCGTGTTGCGCCAACATATAGCCTTGTTTAAAATACTAATTATTTTTTATTTAATTTTATTTATTGACGGCCCCGCACGCGATATCTCGCGGCAGGAGATGGTCGACCAGTTATATTTTCGTATGGCATGAATAAACATGTGGATCGGGAGGTTCTTTTAATTGAGACTACTTTTTTGGTGTAACGTCGCTTGGTCTCGTCGGCGATCGGTTTAGGCATTCGTTAGCCGCTAAACTTTTGAAGACACGAGACACATTCGAAATTAGTTGGTCCGAAATTGGGTTTTTCATTTGCATATGTTTTGTTGGGGTTTTTTTTATTGCTATGGTGTAAATATGGTGGGTTTGGTTGTCGTCATGGGCATATAGATATATTTGAAGCTTAGCCTAGAACAGATATGTTTGTGTAAATATTTTTTAGGGCATTTGTTCAAGACAAGACTATTCTGGGGTAACTTTAATTGTTCATTGTTAACTAAATTAAATTAAAATCTTTTTTCAATTGTTATAAATTCTTTTCATGTAATTCAAAATATAATTATAGTATATATCACGAGTAGCACATCAAATGATAGGTTCCTTAGATGACTAACACAGAAGTAACTGTAAGTGAATTAATGCAGGTTCCAATCCATCATTCTTTTGGTCCTCTGGCAGATAATTTGCAGGTACATCAATTTATATTGCAGTAATAAATAATGTGAATGTGACGAATCGGAACACCGCAGCGAGCTTTCTATATCATGAACTTGGAAAAATGGATAGGCTGTATTATTTATTTTTTTCATTCAGATAAAAAAAAGAGAAAAGGATTTTTGTGTTAGGTAAATATAACAAAAATCTGTATGTAAATTCTTAATAATTAAAATTTGTTCTTTTATAAATCAGTAAAACTAAGGTTTAACCCAGGTTTGTGTTTTTTACTATTTGCAAATTTAAAAATACCTCTAGTATCAAAAATGTTAACTTCAGCTTTACTCTGTATCCTGCATGTAGAAGGATAGACGGAGGGACCCAAGCAAGAATTAAGAGACTTTATTCCCCATTTTACCTCGACACCAGAGCAAACAAATAAAATTATTAAATATTTAATTCCTTCTAATAATAAATTAATCCACAACCTATCGCGTTTACAGACACGCTTGTGCCCCTGCGCCATAACGGGCATAATTTAAACTTTTATTTAAAAAAAAATAATATTTTTTTCAACACATGTCATATCCAAAACCCCACACGTCCACGGCCAACCATTACCGATCTGTTACGCGCGACTCTCAATAATAGGATAACACAATTACTATAATATTCTGCTGGCGTATAATTTTAATTACGCACCTTACTGCCGCTTTTGAAATTGATGTTAAGAGGCATCTCCGTGGAATGTTTCATATTAAAATGTTTAGTTTGGTTTTTCGAAACTTTAGTTTTTCAATATTTATGTATATATAAATAAGACCGATATATTATGTTGGAATAGATAGATGGCTGAGGCAAGTGGTGGCGTATGGGCACAAGCATTGTAAGTTCGATTCCCACTCGAGATCATGAAATTATTAAAATTAAATTAAATTAAATTAAATAAAATAAATTAAATTAAATTAGCTTCACGCTGTATCCCGCACACAGCAGGGTAGGCCTCCAGAACTTGGC
The DNA here is from genome assembly GCA_021202915.1 of Heliconius himera. Taxonomy (NCBI): domain Eukaryota; kingdom Metazoa; phylum Arthropoda; class Insecta; order Lepidoptera; family Nymphalidae; genus Heliconius; species Heliconius himera. The sequence continues at coordinate 73,914 of JAJHJA010000817.1, read as the reverse complement.
GGAAAGTGGGAGACGGAGTGTCTTAACACTAGGTTCCCTCTGCCTACCCTGATGCGTGGATATAGCGTGAAGCTGATTTAATATAATTTAAAGATTGAAAAAAATATTTAGGAAACGTATAAAAAATATAGTTGGATTTGAATCTGCGCCTATTAACAACAGCTTTAATAACTTAAAATATATTTTTTTCTTCAATATTATTACAAATTAACAGACATTGTAAACGTAGTATTTATATTTGATTGTATTAAATAATTTTTAAACGAATGAATTCATTTTGATTTAGGTGGTTTTTGTTTAGATGATTTGATCAAGAGATTCCTTAATTAAGATTCAATATATTATATTCAGCTGTTTGTTTATACATATGCCATAAACATGTGAGTTTTTCTTGTAATATTAATAAGTTCATCGTTAATTTATAATTTTAATGCTAAACTTTACAAAAAATTGAATACCAATGCATAAAGGCCATCTATTTGATCATCACTCGTTATTTAAAGAAGAAATTTCTCCATAAAAGATTTTCTAGGTAATATAACTTATAGCATTGTACATTTATTTGGCCATCGTGGCGCAGGCAACTTTTTTTATGAATATTTTCATTTATTCGCTCTGTTACTTAGGCGCGGAGTTGAGTTTCAACACTCAATATAGAGTGCCTCGAAATTTGGCAAAAAATGGAGAACAGAAGGTCTTAGCACTAGGTTCTTTATGCCTACCTTTCTATATACGAAGTGAAGTTAAAAAATGACATACGAGTATTTTTGTAAATTTTAAACTATCGACGTTTCTCCCAGGTATAAGGAGTACCTAACTAGAGTCAGCGTAGACGATAGAGTTATCAGTGACTTATTCTGTCTTATACTTTTGTCCCAAAGATACCATTATATACTTGATCGTACTTTATCTACTAGAAAAGGAAAATTAAAATAAAATTTGAATATAAATTTTATTAAGACACTTCCGTTCCCTACTTTCTGTAGAATATTTGAGACATTACTAGTGGAGTGGCGACACTTAAAGCCGCAGTATAAACCATTACCAGAGAAAGAAAATGATAATATTAAACATTTTTATCCTCCGAGAGGAATTCGAGTCTACAACCGCTGCGTTAACAGCCGCACTCTCGTACCCCTGTGCCATGATGTCCTCATGATCATAACCAATTCCTAATTTATCATCTACAAAAACATAGAATGGTAATAATTTTTTTATTAATCAACGCGAAATTAAAATCTTAGTAATATGTCAAGAGAATATCTCCACTGCGTTCCCTCTGCCATTCGTTAGAATTCAACTAAGGTTTTATATAAATAGTTGCCTCGCTGAATGCATTCGATGCGTGTTTTCGGCGGCATTACATTTTGTATGCAGGTTTCAAATTTATGGGCTTTTTATATGAAAAACGTTGCTTTAGAAAGAGGAGTTCTCATACAATAAGGTAGGTGATTTAATTATTGATTTATTAAATTGATATGTGTATTAGAAAACTAAGTTTTATTTGCGGTTTTGCTCTGTGGTCAAGAGGACACGAGCGTGCAATCGCAATAGGTTCTGGGTTCGATTCCTGTTGGAAGCAATGAATTATATTTAATGCTTTCATTTTTTCGCTTTGTGGTCGAGGCCAAGCGCGGCGTTGAGTTTCGCCATTCAATACGCAATGCCTCCAGTATTCAGCGGAAAAAGAATAAGGTATGAGTGTTTGATTAACTGCAGGAACAGTGGGTAAAACCGAAATGATTACCGTGATGTTACATAAATTTAACAAAAAATATTTTTAAATCAAACCAGAAGTTCCTGAGATTAGCGTGTTCAATGAAACATACTCTTATAATATTAGGATAGATTATTAATATGACACAAATGATCGTAAGATATAAGAAACTATGATATTTTTTTATGAATTCAAAATATAAAAAAAAATAGCAAAACATTTATGCATATTTCTACTTCCGTCGTTGTAGTGAGTGATGTGACACTACTACTATAATATTATAGTGCTTACATTTGTTTATCGCAAACACCAAATACATAAATCTACACAAAACGTTTAAAATAAAAGAAATCATCTACAATTTTCCACGTCAAATACATACAAACATACAATTAAAATGATACAAAATTTACACCAAAGCCTTAATTCAAAATATCTGACATAAAGTTTCGGAGATATGTACGAAATGCGACTGACACAAAAAGCACCGCCCACCCAGTACCCTTCGAGATGCCGTTGTTTTTATACAAATATCGAGGCTATTCCGCTGGATACCTCGTCATGTTAGTGATTTGTGAAAGAAATTAAGATATTATTAGTTTTTAATGTTAAATTTATTAGAAATTAATAATTTATATATAATATTTTATTAATTATTTGAGGAATCTGTAAGCGCGACAGTTTAGGGTTGCTGTTTGAGACTATGAATTATGTTAGACTCGTCGCTCTCATATTTAGGTAAACTACGGTGTTGAGTTCCGCTATTTCTCGAAAATTAGAAAGATGATAGTGAATGCGAATTAATAAAAAAAATCTATTTCACATACCAGTCGTGGCGCACTTGTTCCCGAAATGTGACTATAAACGCGACTGGTAGTGTGTTCGGTCCCCACTCGAGGAAATGAAATATTTATTTAAATATCTATTTCATTTCTACGCTGTGGCTTCGAGGCAAAGCGCGGCGTTGGGTTTCGTCACTCAAAACGTAATGCCTTCAGTATTCAGCGGAAAGAGGGGCACGGAGAGTCTTAACACTAGGTTCCCTCTGCCTACCCTGCTGTGTGCGGGACACGACGTGGAGCTGAAATAAAAATCACGTTTTGCCCCCGACACAAAATTCAGGTGAATAGTGGAGCAATTTGCAGGGTAGGCACAGGGAACCTAATGTTAAGACAATCCGTTCTCATAAAGATACATGCGTTCCCCTCTTTATATGGATTAAATGGAGATAAAAGTATCTTTTCACAGTAAAATAATTAAAGAATTACTAAATTAAACCAAGAGAAAAAAATGTGTAAAAGCTTCCTAAAAATTAAAATAACTTTATTTATCTCCCAATCACTCTCCAAAAAGAGACGTGTAAGGATTATTTATGGGACGTTCTATATAGCTTTTTAATATTGCGTGTTTTGTAACCATAAATCCTATCGAAGCTGTCGTTTTTAATATTAAACTCAAATAGTTTAAAAATTGAATGTAAAAGAAAATATTTTTGAGACAAATAATAATTAGTTATTTGACTATAAATTATATTTTAACCCAATAAAATTATCATATTTATTAATCTTTGGACATTTTTTTTTCGGTTTTTATCAAAATAAAAACTATAAAGAATAAGTTTGGTTCAATTCGCTAGTAATAATATATTGACGAATAATATTTTAATAATATTCATAATAATTCTGACTGTTGGTTATCGTGTTACACTTTACCGAGAAAAAAAATGAACCTATAAAAATCGACGTGTTTTCCTCTCAAGATTTCAAATTTATCATGGCTGTGAGGTTAAAAATGATTAAAAGTAATAAATAAAAACGTGATCTTCACTACTAAATAATTTAGGGTTCTCTGATTTGGAAACGTGGTTGGAGCGATTGATACTAAATAAGATTAAAATTAAAAATATAAAAAAAAAATAATAAGATTTGATGATGGGCACTTCTCAAAGTGTTAATTTTGGACGCGACGTATATTTTATACCAGTGGACAGAGGATTCAAAGAAGTTGGCTGGCAGCAGCTGGATAGTGATATGAAAAAAAGACAGAAAAGTATATAATTCATCACGATCAGATAGAAATGGGAATCAGCATCTTTTTTATTTTATTTATTGATTAATTTCCTTCTAAAAATCACTAGTTTTTGAAAATATTTAAAAAAATATATGTATATCTTATGTTATCTATAAAACATTGTCGAATTCCTCAAATTATGACATTATATCTATTCATATCTATTCATCTTTATACACAGAAGGTATCATTTCCATCGATGCAGACGGTAATTTAGTTTCTATTTAGATAATAAGAGCGTCGTCTCCCCGATTTGAATCTAATTTGACCTGTCTGCCCACTATTGCATGGTGAATTATATTTCTGAGGTTTAGAAATTGTAAGTTAAGTTTATAATGGAATCAAATGTTTTTGAATAGTGTTATTGGGTTTTTGTTACAGATCTTGGTGGTAGATCACTCTTTTTTTGTATTATAAATTTCTGATGAAAAGAAGAAGCTCTAAACATTATTTATGGTTAAGTGCGAGTCGGACACGCCCACCGAAGCTTCAAATTTTATGGTTGTAGGTCATCGGGAAGGCAATTTAAAATTAGACAAACTTAAATGAATGGGCAAATGCACTCCATTTGTATGACATGCACTACAAATATAAAATTATAAAGATTTTTTTCTATATACCATACTATAAAATTTATTAATTCATACCATAAAATTTTCACATTTCGGTTTTTTTAATTTGTATTGTAACTTCTAATTGTACATAGAAATGGATAACCGTGAAGGCAAAAAAAAATTAATGTAGCAATTTTCCACATAAACCATTAGTCACAGGAAGTCCAAGATTCAAAAGCCTCTACAAGGCCAAGTAACAAAATAGTCCGTTTTGTCATTTTAAGTAAAAAGAACATTCTTGTGAGGGCATTCTTATCGGGCACTCTTCGTTTTCTTTGGCAATTTCGTTGGGAGATAGCATTTTAACCGAGTGTGCAATTACCAGTTCAATGGGCTAACGTAAATCAATGTTCGTCTTTTGATAGTTTTAAATGGCCTTTGTGGTTCAAAAATACTTACCTTGCGATTCGTTCTCTTGAATCTATCTTACATCGGACTATTATTCGGACGATAAATATTTTTATATTATTATTACTTTTTATTACGCTTTTTTATTATATAAAAGTAGTGCAATTATTGTATGTAGTGTAAGGGTTTATGAACTCATGCTTCACACATTTGCTCAGTGCCTTCAGTCCAGTCCAGTCCAGTCCTCTCATTCATATATACAAGTGTAAACAGACAAAACACAGTCTCCTCTGCACCACGTCATACAAATAGGCACGTTCATCACTTTATTCTGTTTATTTAATAGTCTTTATAAATAGTTTAACTAGAAGAATAAAACAAATCAATATATACCCCTAATAGAGATTCGAACCTACAATTATCACGTATACAACGAAACTCCCCAACTGGTCCTTGGAGGCTTTAAAACTAATAACATTACATTATATCCATATTCAAAATTTGTTTTGTTAGTGTTCGAAATAATATTAAATAATGTACAACTAAATCGAAAGGTGGAAGGAAAATTCCAAGTCATACCAGAATCCTGGCATATGCAGATATAAGACGGAATGCCAGTGGCCACTGAATTCTTCAGCTCATTGCTCGTATTCATATTCAACACGTCTAGTCTGTGGGAGCATATGTAGGGCAGTGTGCTTGTACGGTGTGTTTTATAGCGATTTTAAAGGAAATTGAAAGATTTTTTTATATTTTAAATCAGGTTGCTTTGGTAGTAACAAAAAATGTGGCGTTAAGTTCTTTGAGTTAGTCCAGAATGCCTTAAAAAATGGGCGGAAAGTGGAACGCACGACGAAAAAAAAACAAAATATATGATTAAAATATAATTTTCATCTCATATATAATAGAGGCTAGTAGTGGCACAGGGCCACAAACATGTCACGGTAAATGTGAGCTGGTTGGCAGAGTGTCTACTCTGGCCTCTAATAAATTTTAGATGAAAATTATATTAGGCGTTCCATACTAAGTCGACGAAATCAACGCCACTTTGTATTATAACTAAAGCAGGGAAATAATTAATTATCCGGAGCAGAAATCGAACCCACAACGGTCACGCTTATATTAATGAAACACATATAATATATTATGAATGAGAATTAGAATCATATTTTTTTAACACCACAAACACTTCCGCTACAACTGAGTACATTAAAAGTAGCACTCTATCGGCTATCAACACACGTCCCTAGCCATTTAACTCGATTGATGACGTCACTATGTTCTCTTCATTGCTTTTAGAAGACGTGAGTACTTTTATAAGACGTCTCGAGTGGCGATTCGATACTCCGTCACGTGAAATTGATCATTTATTTCATTGTATGTCTACCTATGTATATGCATTTTTTTAGTAAAGTTCAAATTGTATGCCGCATAAAGCAGGATAGGCAGAGGGGACCTGAGTGCTAAGACGCTATGTTCTCTATCTCCTGCCTAATTTAGCCTAATATGGAGCTAAACAAAATAAAGCGAAAAAAATCTATTACTAAGCCATGGGGGTAGGAAGGAGAGGAGGAGCCGGGTGGGGCGTGCCCACCCTGGAATAGTCTAGGCCCACTTCATAAAGTTTACATACAACAAAATTCGCTCCGAAAAATTAAAAAAAACAACATTTACACGAACATTCATAAATTAGGTCCAGGCCCCCCTAGAAAATATCTCTAGATATGCTAATGTACTAAGATCTCTAGATCAAGTAACGAAAAGATATAAAAATGAAATATTATCAGCAATCAACAATATAAGATTACCAAAAATAAAATAAAAAAATAAGTTACAATACGAAATATAATCTAAGTTGTATATTATTCACGTATGATATATTCTCCTTGGCCTTGAGAGACAACTTTGGCAAGAATTCAAATGTAAGCTTAATAGAAGATTAACGCAGACAACAGCTTGGAAAGAAAAGCACTTTATATGATTACTATGTTCAGTACTTCTCAACCTGATGTCCTTGATTTAAGAGGTTTTAGTACTTTTCGGCTAGTATATAGTATATAAGGGTGGAGTGGGGTCTTTAATTGTAAGAGAAATTGGCCATGTTATATGGACAGAGAATGTTTAAGACAATTGTAAATATAATCCAATGTTGTAATCGTCATTGTAGCCATTGGTGGTGGGTTCGGTTCAGTCTTCGTTCGGAGGATTCAATTATTTTTTCTTGCTCTGATAAGATTAAGTGCGGCGTTAAGTTTCGGCACTCAATTTGCCATTCGAGTGGAGTATTGAAACTATCTTGACAATGGATTATTTAAACCTACCATGTCATATGCGAGGTAGTGTGAAAATCAAGTCATTTATTTTACTGTTACAAATCGGAAGCGGTTAACGTTTTCAAAAAAAACACGATAAAAACACATCGTCTATTTGTTTCTAAACTATTTGGGAAGAAGACGCAATGTAATTGCAATAAGTGATATGTATCACCTAATAACAATACTTCACACTAGTTTCCTTCCAATAGGGGCCGTTGCCTACAAGCAACTACCCCCGATTGACACAATTTCACTGCTTCTACGGTCATTTTCACCTAAATCTACCCTCGTTTATATGAGTTCGCTAACACTACAATATTTACAATTTCTTTCGAAAACAAAAATTTAAATAAACATTTTAAATATTCTAGTCAACTTAACAATTATATTATATTAATTCATGTACTCGTATAATAGTCGGGTTCCACTCAGTTTTGTAAAACCGTTAGTTTTTTAGAAGCAAACTTCAATAATATCGTAATATCTCGTTCGAAATAAATTTAAAGGCCGTAACTAAATAATGGGAACGAAATACGTCAAATGTCAACATAGTAAAGATAATTAGGTAGCGCAGAATTAAGACACGACGGAAGTGTCTGACTCGCGCAATCATTTAGGATCCGATCCCAGTTGGAAAGAATAAATAGGTTTTAGGTGTAAAATTCAAAATTGTCATTTCTGTGTTATAATATATATCCAATAATAAAGTACAGTGTTGAGTTACGTCGCGGCGCTGTTATGAACCATCTCTCAATTGGGCGATAAGTGATCCTTCTCTGTTGAGTAATTAAAACGTGTTATATCTAAACAGGCTCGGAAAATGATATTTTTAATATTATTCAAACCGTAATTGATGTTTATGAGTGTGACGCTTTAATTTATAAAAAAGAACTACGTCTCATGTCTACTATCGTCTCGAGAATATTTAGAAAGGAAGTAAGTAGTTTCATACGTTAAGTATAACGTAATTTCATATAATTATGACAACAATATCAATATAGTTTAGTAGTTTGTATTTTAGTGCCACAAAGAGAGCAATTTAAAATAACCAGCCGATGAGCCCTTTGTTAGTTTACTTGGTGAATATTTTTTTTATTATTTATTATTTTTATTCAAGTATTACATTTTATTTTTGTATTGTATTTTATTGTATGTCATCTTTGTTTGTATTTTATTTTACTAATATAGTTCTTATGTAATTCCATTGTACTTACCAAATATGTTGCTTAATAATAAAAGATTTTTATTTTTATTTTTTATTTTGTTTTATTACTTGTCAAGGCCAATAGTCACACAGGGGCAAGCGTGTCACTGTAAACGCGATGTGGGTTCGATTACCACTCGTGGAAATAAACTTTTTATTTATTATTATTTCTTCACTCTGGTGTCGAGGCAAAACGTGGCGTTCAGTTTTGCCATTTTACACGCAATGCCTCCAGAATTCGATGGAAAGTGGGGAGTGACTTGACACTAGGCTCCCTATGCCTACTATTAGCATGTGCATGTATGTAGCAGACATGCGTGATACAGTGTGAAACTGAAAAAAATAAATAATAATTAAAATTTTTTAGAAGTTATTCATTAATCGCCTGTCTACCAAAACATAAGGCAACTGAAGTCTTAGCACAACAGTAGCTAACAACTAATTCGAAGTAAGTAAAATTTTCTATATAAATCTTTTGTTTTGTCGTTCACTTGTTTGTTGACAGGAGTTTGGATTTGTTTTGAAATTTATTCTCTCGGGCGGCCATTTTGTGCTGCGTTACATCCGTTTTTTGAATTTCAAACAAGTTTCTTTTCTTAAGAAGTTGTGCTAATGGTCGTGGAAATTATATTAATTGTGCTCTCGCTAGCTACTGTGTACTGTGGCTTAGTTTGTGTTTTAAGAAGTTTGTCGTTTTGGTTTGTGTGCTTTAGAAATGTTTTTGATATTTGAACAAAAGTGGTTTCAATTGTTGTTATCGTTGATGAGGTGGTGTAGTGATAGTGTCTGACTGTGCGCGTCACAGTTGTGAGATTGATTCTAACTCGGGAGAATTGTTTTTTTTTCTACCTTCCCGCTGTATCCCATACGTATCAATGTTCGCAGATGAAACCTGGGAGCATAAAGATAAGGCACTCCGTTCTCAAAAAGACACTTCCGTTCCCTACTTTCTGCCGAATGCATTACGTGTTGCGCGGACTTTAGCGCCATTACTAGAACGAGGAAAAAATGAATGGAAGGAATTAAATTATTAAAAAAATATTTTTTTCGAGTGGAAATCGAACCCACAACCTGTTGCGTTTACAAAACCATATTCCCATGCGTCACCACTGGTTAGTATAATTATTTTTAAATTCACTAGTCTAAACAGATATAACGCAGCGTTCTTTGTTCAAGGGTTCCGCAACATTACACGCAACATAATTAAGATTTCAAAATTCCTTTGAAAAGAGAGAACAAACTGTCTTAATACTCTCCTTGTGCCTACCATGCTATAAGCCAGTAGGCACTATTGTGGGTTAGATTCCTGCTTGAGGGAATTATTTTCATTTTCTCGCTTTGATAATAAGATACAGAGCGGCGTTGAGTTTCGCGATTCAACGTGTTAGAAAATTGATCGAGGGGTGAGGAATGGACTATCATAATACTATATTTTCACTCCACCTATCCTACTATAAGCGAAATGCAACGGTAAGATTAAAAAAATATATAAATTCAATAATTATTATATTCAAAATAAATACGTGGGATCAATGTACTTTGGTAATAGTCGTTTGGCCTTATGAAAACATAATATATTTTCGGTATCGTTTTATATTATTCAAAATCCGGTAACAATGATTTTTAATGTACGTTTTAGTATGGAAATATTAATGTTTACGATTTTAGCTTGTGATTTAGGTACTCTATATCTACTTTAAAGCCAGTAGTTTTATTTTTTTATGACATGGCGCGTCGTACAACGACATGGTGTCTACTAGGATAGCTTCTGTCTGTGAACTGATGGTTGTGAATTAAATCCTCAATAGTTTTTTTTATAAACAAAGACAAAGGCCCAGGGGCACAAGCATGCGTCTGTAAACATGACAGGTTGTGGGTTCGGTGCTTGCTCGAGGAATAAAATATTTAATATTTTCATTTCTTCATTCTGGTGTCGGGGCAAAGCGCGGCGTAAATTTCCGCCTCTTTACACACAATGTTTCCAAAATTCGGTGGAAATACGGAATGGAGTGTCTGAACACCAAGGTTCCTCGCCTTGTTTGCTTTGCGCTTGATAAAGCTTGAAGCTACAAAAAAAAAAGGCAAAGCAAAAGCGGACAAAGGAGTGTCTTGACACAAGTTCTTTCTACCGGCTATACAGATGTAATTATGAAGCATTTGCATGAAGATAATTTTTGTGTATATGGAAATGGCTATTGAATGGCGGCTGAATCTATACAGCTTTAAATTTTTGTGATGGTAAAAAATATCGACATTTCAAGATTTAGGATCGGGATCAGAGTTTACGCGGGAAAAACTGCGCTTGCCATGCGTATCCAATACCCGTCTACCTAAATACCGTATAGTAAAATATTTTACTTTAAATACAAAAAAAATACTTAATGATGCCGTTGTGACGCAGTGGCACAAGCGTACGACTTTAAACGCGATGGTTGGGGGTTCAGCTCCCACTTGGGGAAATGAATTATAATTTATTAATATTTTCATTTCTTAGCTTTGGTAATAACGCAAAGAGTGGCGTTCAGTTCCGCCATGCGATACATCCTACATCGTACCCCAATTTTATTTCACCTATTTTCTAATAACTAGGTCATTTATAAATGAATCTACAAATATACATCATAGTACCAAGCCCCAATTTCATACCAGCTTGTTAAGACTGCATTAAACGCACTTCACTTTACCCATCTACACCGAAACAATAAGAATACATCTACATCCAGAAACCATAGTTGTATAAAACAATACAAGATATATCTATATCTATAGTATACTGCTATCAGCATTGTTGTACGGAGATCCGCACAATGGCTATGGAGTATTTAAGCCTTTATATTTCGCTCAGAGATGAGTTTTCACGTGAAAAATCTGTATTTATATTTAAAATGTATAAATGTCGATTTGGTTTGTATTTATGTTCGTAATTATGGGAACTAGTAGTGATTAAAAGCTTGTTGTATGGTAAAGTCATGGCTTTTTCGGATTACAGTCACTCAACACAAGCGGAAAGCGTTCAATGGAATTTACTTATATTTACTTATTTTATTTATATTGTCTTTCTTTCTAAATTGCTTAAATAAAATTTGATTATTAGTTACGCCATCCAACACGCAATCATCTCTAATTCAGATGGAAAGTGGAGTGTCTTAACACTCGCTTCTCTCTGCCTATCTATCTATATCAAAAAAAGAAAACATCTAATAAGCTGTAAAACATTCCAGGAAGCATTACAGTCTCAAAGGACAAGAAACATTGCACGTATTTTATTGGCATACAGTGTTGCAACTTTATACCACTTAAGCTAGTAACTTTATCATTTCAATGTAGTTCTGGAGATATAACCGTATTTTACATAGTCGCCACGCAACGTGATAAAGAAGTTGTTTACTTCTTTATCACTTAATAGAGAAATTGAGCTTGTTACATTCTATAGAAACGAGCGATAAAGTGACATGTTAAATTTCGTCAATTTATTTAGAAAAAAATTTTTGCTAATCTAATCTATAATATTATCTAATTATCTATTCTAATTTAAATTTATTTGTCAAAAGCCAGACGTGGTGCAGAGACACAAGTATGCGATTGTAAACACGATAAGTTGTGGGTTCGATTTCCCACTCAAGGAAATGAAATATTTAAAATTTTTATTTTCGCGCTCTGTTAATGAGGTAAGTTCCATCCGGTAAGTTCCATCCGTTAAGTTCCATCACTCAATACGCAATATCTCTAGAACTCAACGGAAAGTGGGGAACTGAAGTGTTACAATGGAAACGGGGTGTTTTGACACTAGGTTCTCTTTGCCTACTCTGCTATTTTCGAGATGCAGTGTGACGTTAAAAAATAACTACAACAATAAGGGGCCAACAGCTAAACGTGATGGTTGTGGATTCAATCCCTAATTGGAAGAAGATTTTTTTTTATTTTCGCGCTCTGCAGACCTCGAGCAGATGGAAAGTAGGAAACAGTATACATCAATATATTAACACTAGGTATCACTACGTCTGCTTGCCCTGCTGTATAGGTACGGGATGAAATCTGAGGCTAGCAAAAAATATAAAAGAAAACAAAATAGTTATAATAATATTTTTTAGGTTCACGCTGCATTTCGGTAGGCACAGGGAACCTGGGAAAGTAGTGTTAAAATACTTCCGTTCCCCACTTTAAGCAGAGTTCTGGAGCCATTGTGTGTTGTGTGGCAGATCTCAACGCCGCGCTTGGCTTTGTTACCAGAGTTAGGAACTGAAAATATTAATACTAATAAATAATATTATACTAATATAGTACTTTTTTGGTATTTTAAATAAAATATGTAGATTTATATAAAAACAACATAAAGTTTTCCCTAAAATGGAACATTTCACATTCTTGTCAATGGTTTTGTGTCAAATGAAACTGGGGTAAGATGTAGCATGATGACTGGAGTTGGGGAAAATTATACTTTCACTATAAAATTTCTTAATACACGGCTGTAAATAACCATTGTTAGTTACTAGTAAATTGTAAATATTTTAATTTAAATACATCTGGTAATTTCACTTCACTACTAAGAGAACGTGTGGCAGTGATGGCGGATCTAAAACTCTTACCACAAAATAAATAAACAATTAACTTCCCAAATAAAAAAAAAGATCTTATTGTCAATATTTTGCAATTCCCACATTTTCGCACAATTAACGAGTCATATAAATAGCCAATCAAATTTAAAGTAACGCTACAAAGTCGCGATAGTGTGTCCTCCAACGAAAAGGGTTTCATGTCACAATGCCGCATCTGAAAGCTTCTAGTGTGCATTAGTACTGTGCTAATTCTGACTAATGTGTTCTCTTTGCTTTGTGAAGTTGCAATATACATATAGAATATTAAAGCTATATCTTTTTTTCCGCTAGCGCTTTACCACCTGAAATATATTGTTAGACATAACCTAGGCTCGTATTTATAAATCGCTCTCAACTCTGAGATCGATCTTGAGACGGCGTTTTTAATCATAAGGTCAATCTCAGAGTTTTTTCAGCCCTGACATTGACCTTATGATTAAAAACGCCGTCTTAAGATATAGGTTTATAAATATGGGCCCTAGAGTTAAGATTCTGATTCTTAATATTAGGTTGCCCACCCTGTTACACGGTAATCAAAATAAATTAAAAATAAATCAGCTTCACGCTGTATCCCACACACCGCAGGGTAGGCAGAGGGAACCTAGCCCTGAGACACTCCGTTCCCCACTTTCTGCGGATTTCTGGAGACAGAACTCAAAGCCGCACTTTGCCTTTACCGACACCAGAGCGAAGAAATATAAATTTAAGTAAATATTTCATCTCCTCGAGTCCCAGTCAGTTTTACAGTCACACTTCGTGCCTCTGCGCCACGACTGGCCTCGGTAATCAACACACCCAATCTTATTAGTCCCATATACATACTTACATATAAAACAGCACACCCTCAAACTTATTAATCAGATCCAACGCAGTGTAAACTATCAGTAAAGTCATCAATAACTTCCAAGTGGCACCTGGTCTTGCGATCGCGAGCATGACTGGCGCGGTGTGCCGCGAAAGCGTCAATAATACCTACGGGGCTACACCCTGGAATGTTACAGATGGAATGTTTCAGTATACTAATGTATGTGGAAAAGCATTTTTTTTTAGTTAAATTTTGTGTAAAAGTGACAAAAGTTTATTTTAGATGAACTATCCCAGCGTAGCGGTAGTATCTGTAAAACACTTCACTTCAGGTAAATAATATTAATTATTTTCAGATTTAGATAGCATTATTAGATTAGATAAGATGGTATAATATTTTCACGCTTCTTCAAGTCTGAGGCGCAGAGAGAACCTAATGTTAAGAAATGCCCTTCTCTACGCACTTTCCGCACACGGAAATTTACGAGACATTGCATGTAGATTGGCGGAGCACAACACCGCTCGATGGACATACAATCGCAAAGGAGAACTGGAAATAATTTAAATATTATAAAAAATACATTTATTATATCATTCATTGTATTAAAAATACAATATTCCAATAAACACTGGCACACTGCTTACAACAATCTACGTCGATACCGAAAATATCCATTAGTTGCTACGTAACCCATTCATTAGTCTACGTAAAGTGGGAACAACACACAAATAAACATCAGCTTCTAATTGTAAATCCAGAGATGCCGGCATGTTTGAACAACACAAAACAATCGTTAATAGTTTATTTAATTTGTTACTAAATTTTGTGTATGTTTCTATTGTTAGAAATCGCTATATTTAAACATATGTATGTATGATCACAGTGTCTGATTTTACTGCAATAGTTGTGGGTTCAATCCCTACTTGAAAATATATTCATAACTTCACTCGATCACGATGATTTTTTTTCAATATTATAAATAACATAATATTTAATAAGTGATGTCTGACCAATCGAATTCTAACATACGAGTCGTAGACTGTAAGAGTTATTTTCTTTACAACCTTTCAATAACGTCCACGTAAATTCTAAAACACCCTATTCTCTAAACAACCCCTATATGGTCATCCCTTGCCACAATTTAGCAAATCCTCTTTATATAAAATACCGTCTCCTTCTCTAAGCCGTACGACAATGTTAAATTCTTTGTAGTTTCCTAAATAATGGCGGCGTGTTCTTCGTTCTTCGCACCCCATTAGACAGCTATAGAAGCCTTCTATTTCCCCCATAATTAAAGGCAAATGATGTAACGGAACCCTTCAGTCGCGAATTGAAATGAAACACAAAACAGTCTGCACTTTGCCTTATTGCTGTATACAGGTTGTGTAAAATTGTTGTAAAAATATTACGTGTAAATATAGCCTTTATAAAATTATTCGTAAAATTTATATTGTTGTAAATATAATGTTTTTGGGAGACTTTTTATATTATTATTATATTATGAATATTAAAAAGTTAAATATATGTCATTTTGTAAAAAAAAAAATTACATGCATTTCGATTACAACTCCTACTAGAATTTTGCTTATATTATAGTAACAGATCTAGATATCTAGATAGATTTTCATTTGACCCCGTGAAGTCTTCCAGTTCCTGTTGGAATTTTGGAAATCGTTTCTTAGTTCTACCCTACACTCTCTAAATAATATACATACATGTCAAATTTTAGCGCCATGTGTGGCGTATTTCCGGCTGTGAGTTTGCTATCAGTCACTCAGTAACGGAGGAGTTTTAAATATAAAAAATTGCAACACATATCATCCATACTATAGATACTCCATTTTGACAATAAAAACCAATTTTTAACAATAAAGCCGATTCTATATTTTTCCATTTAGACAAAGGAACGTCTGAACAAGAAACAAAAACAAGACCCAGATCTAGATCTAGTCGTTTTTTCTAGTATTGTGATTTTTGAACATTCTGTACTAGTCACACACACAGGGCAGGCGATGCATGCCTTGTGGCTTTGTTGTGCTTTTAAAAAAGGCATCGCGAGAACAATGCGGCGTTCAGGTAGGTGTATTGTGGTACCGTCTCAGACTGAATATTTGGAATATACGCTTGGAAAATGCGTGGGGTTTTGATTTTTTATAGCAAAATATTATTGAATTATTGATAATCTATTTTAAAACTGAACTTACAAGCACATACAAAAAGGTAATCACAGTGATGTGAAAATAGCATCAGTAAAATATATCGAGGCCAGTCGCGGCGCAGGGGGACAAAGTGTAATTGTAAAATCGACTGGTTGTGGGTTCGATCCCCACTTGAGATTAAATATTTACTTAATTTTATATTCCCATTTCTTCGCTCTGGTGTCGAGGCAAACCGCGGCATTGAGTTCTGCCACTCAACACGCAATGCCTCCAGAATTCAGTAGAAAGTGGGGAACGGAGTGTCTTAACACTTGGTTCCCTCTGCCTATCCTGGTGGGTGCTGGACACAGCGTGAAGCTGATTTATTTTTTATTTTAAACTATATATGTGCCGGTCTTGGCGCAGGGGCACAACTAGTGATTGTGAACGCGATTGGTTGTGGGCTTGATCCCCATTGGAGGAAATGATATATTTATTTAAACCTGATGTCAAGACAAAAGCGACGGTTGACTGCCACTGCCACTCAAGAACTACCACTCCAGAATTCGGCGGGCAGTGGGGAACGGAGTGTCTTAACACTAACTAGGTACCCTCTGCCTACACTGCTGGGTGCGGGATACAGCAAGAAGCAGATTTAATAAATATATATATAACGAACAATAAATAAATAAAACATTATTTGTATTTATTTATTTTATTCATTTATTTATATTTTCTAGTCTATTACAGCAAAAATACCATATGTCCATATGCCTATTATAGTATATGTTACTTAAAACATTCTTCTCAGAAGTAATTTTTGATTAGAGATCATGCAGTTTAAAAAAAATAATTAAATTTACCGGAGACTTTCTATAAAACCCGCACCCCTGCTATAAGTAGAATGAGCTTAAAAAGATAACTTAACTATTACTTACTAAAGATAACTTATTTCTGTATACTCTCCTTTTTTTTATTTCTATATATTTATAACAAAAAAGCCAAGCTCAACCACTTGTATCGACGTATGTACTTCAAACAATCTCTCATCACGAACTAAACGGTGATTGTAGTCGCGACTCCGCGCTGAATGACGCCGGCGCGTGATGTATCCGAAATGATAATGCATACGTAATTGAAAAGCTATAGCTTACGTGCGAATATTTGTTTTTTGGGTTTTTTTCTTATAAAATATGAATTAAAATCGAGTTTTGGATATTTTTTTTATCTTTGGTTTTAGTTTGTTTTTGAGTTAAATTTTAATTTATACAAATATTTATCAGTTTTTTAAATTGACTCTTTATGCCGTATATAACAGGACAAGTAGAGGGAACATAGTTCCTATTAAGACACTTCCGTTCCCTACCGTTCCCGCCGTATTCTTCAGGCATTACGTGTACAGTGGCCGAACTCAAAGCCGCCCTTTGCCTCGTTACCAGAGCGATATGAAAATATGATATATTTCAGTCCTCCAAATGGAAATCGAACTCAAAACCACCACGTTTACAGTCACCCCTATAATTTTTTATATAGATAAAAATGCCAATTGTCATGTCAGAGTACAAAAAATGAAACAATCAATCCCCCAAGCTGTAATCAAACCCACAACCACCGCGTTTACAATCCGACATTATCCTACAATGCTATAATGCCCACACTACTAACTATAAATCTCCTTTATTGAATCGTTCCTTCACTAATATCTCTATTATAAGACATATAATATGTCCAATATTATTAATCAACATCACAAATAATAGGCTTACTTGATAAAATATTACCGTACAATATATTATTTTTCCAATAATATAAAAGAAAAAATATGATGGAAATAAAAGAAATAGTAATCAGTCGATATTTATTATTTACGGCTTACGTTTATCGATTATATGGGTACATGGTGGGTCAATATTGAGTGACAGTGACAGCTTTTGCCACTCGACTGGAAAGCTTCTAAGTATGAAACTTATATTTGTACTGTATTTTTATTGGATTTATTCTTTTTTTATATGCGCATTATTTTTTAAGTTTTAAACATCTGTCGTAAATATCAGTGTGAGCAGACCGTATTTTTTTATTTATCAACATTGGGTTCGACTAGTTTTAAGACACTCAGTTTCCATTAAGATATTTCCGTTCCCCGCTTTCCGCCGAAATCTTGTGGCATTGCGTGTAGAGTGGCGGAACTCAACGCTTTACCTTGTTACCAGAGCAAGGAACTAAATATATTAAATAAATTATTTCCCCGATAGGAAAACGAACCCAATACCGTCGCGTTTACAATAAAAGCTTGTGCCACGACAACTTCATTAAATCAAAAAAAATCACCAATAAAAAAGAAATAGATACCTATAGTAAAACACGAAAAAAAAAATAAAACGCACCTTACCATAATCATCTAATAAGACAAGCTATTACAGGATATTTAACTAAACATCTCCATCCCGTAACCAGCGTCGATATAAAACTTGAATGCATTTTCTTCATCCACAAGCAAAATAAGAACTACTAAAGTGTAGGAGCAGTGAGTAATAAAGTTTCCCCTTGACGCAAAAGCCAGCAACAATCCATTTGCAAGAGAAAATATTACAAAGAATACTCTTATATTATTTTGTCCCCGTTTTAAAAGAATCTCTTAACCAATGATTGGCTACATTACGGTGCGTTTTTGTTGAACGCGGTGTTTATCTTTTTTCTGTTTTTTTTTTTAGCTTTATATTGTATCCAGGGCATCGTTCAGGGCATACAGTGGGAAAGGCAGAAGGAAACTAGTGTTAAGACACTCCGTTTTCCACCTTCCGTCGTTTTTTTGGTATTGCAAGTTGAGTGGCGGAATTAAATAATTCATTTAAAATCGTGATACAGGCACACTTTGTGTCAATGCGTCACTCTGGCCCACCACATGATGCTTAATTTTTTTTGTCATAATATCAGTAATAAATGTATATTTTCCTCTTTTTACCCGACATTTTATTGGAAAGGTTATGTTTTTCGCTCCTATCTTGAATGTATGTATGTATGTAATATTCTTTGTTACGTCATATCTACGGAATCGCTGAACGGATTTACATAATAGCGATATTTAGATTTGTCTTAGCAGCCCAAGTGTTCTTTAGGTGATGTTAAAAAAGATCAAACATAGCGGCTGTGCGACGCCATTGTACTTAATGTAAAAAAATATATTTTTCGAATATATGGACATCAAACACTAGAATTTCAAAAAAGTACATCATGATTATCATTACCGTAACCCAAAAAATATATTACCAAAAACAAAAAACCGATCCGAAAAAAGTATGACAGGACGCGGCCTTTAAATGTCGCAGTCAACATCTCTATTTTGTAGGCACAATAAATACAATGAGTATATTTTTTCGCTACTGGTTACTCTATAGTCTTGTCTTTTGTTGTACAAAGCACATATTATGACAATATATTAGAAATCTCATCATACATATATGTATGTCTTCAAACTAGGAATTTTTAAACGCTTGTCCACAAATGCTGACGAAAGTTCCATGCTATACCATTTTCATATTTTTTTGGAGCATATCGGCTTTTTCAAATTGCCTTCGTTTCAAATATTCTAGCAGCAAATAACATAAACATTTATGAACGCAATTTAAATTTCATACAATCAATAATGCTTATTTGTCTTCTTCGTACAGTACACAGAGAATACATTTGGTCTACTCGACCCTTAACTTAATATAAAAAATATATATATTTCCGGTTTGCCCGTTGCTTTGTTAATGGTAGTATGCTCATCTTAAGATATAACATCTTCAATAGATTTGTTTTATAGGAATAAAGTAGGTAGTCTAAACAAAACATCGAACCTAAAACATAACTATGCACATATACTGTAGTACATGTATGTGTATTATAGTACATATGTTTAAGTAATAATGTGTATAAAAAATATATAAAAAATAAGATATCAAGTATAAAAAGACGAAAACCAAAAAAAAGTACTATATGAATTAAAATCTTTAAAATCACGTAAAAGTGAAAAGAAATTACGAAATCGGTGATACTTGTCTTAATGATACATACGCCTCACGAAAATCGCACAACGATGAATTCGCGATATTTACAGAAGGAGAGCAACTATTTATAAAATGAATGCGTAAATTTGACGTAAACTATCTTTCTAGGATTGAGATACTTCCGATCCTTACTTTCCGCTGAATTTTGGAGGCATTGTGTGCGTCATTTCCTCGTTCCAGTAACGAGACAAAGCGCCACACAACAGCTATGCCTCCTAACCAGAATGAGAAAAAGAAAATATTCTAATATAATTTCTATTTTTTTTTGCTATATAAATTTTAACACTTGCTTCTCTTCACTGTACTGTTCACTGTGATTTTAATAGAGCTATCTCACAGAACTTACTTTTATATCATTTAATAAAAAAATAAGTTCTTTCGAAAAACTCTTCTAAAACCACTCCTTCAATATTTTTGTCTATAATAAACGTAGCTTTTACTAAAATGATTATACCATAGATGAGGAATAATTCCTATATTTATAATTATGCGCCAAAGTATATATGCGAGATAAAATCTTATATGACAGGTATATAACTGCGTAAAAGTTTATATAGACTTTTTCGATGCAAATTTGACTGACGTTTTTAAGGCAGTAGGTCAATTAATTGATAAAGGGTCGTAGATTATATCTATACAATTTTTGTTATTTCTTTAATTTAGACAAATCGCGACGATGAATTACGTCTAATGTCAGAAAGTGGAGAACGGAGTTTCTTAACACTAAAGTTTTCGCCTACCCTACTCTTGTACATGAGATGCGTAAAGGAATAAAAATCCTAGCTCGAATAAATTAAATCAAATAATACTGGAGATTAATGCAAATATAGAGACGAGTAGAAATCTAAATATTAAACCTAAATACCACAAATTGGCGTTGCAAAATTGGTTTGTACGCTGTCTGCTCTCGATACAACAAACTATTTATATAGCGATTGTATTGTCACGTAGGTATTTCTTGATTCTATGTTACATACATTATTATATACGATAATAACACCTTCATGTAGTCGCTTAAAATTTTACTTTTGGAAATATTTTTATTTATGATATCATATGCGCGAATTCTCGTGAATTCGCGCATATGATTGCTTCGCTTGCAGAAGCCAACTCGCTTTGATCGCTGTAAAACTGAAAAAAAGTCATAGACAATAAAATATAAAAATATTTTCTATTAGATATAAGCACTTACGGTGATAGAACTTTTCTGTACCTAAATTATATTTTTGATATCACAATGCTATATGAATTTTAAATCACACAAATTGATTTGATTGACAACAAAATAACTTTAGCCTTCTTGACATGTAGGTCTTTTCACGCAACCCCCTAAGAAGTATATGAAAAAATAACGTGAAAAACTTAATTTTTATAGTAATATGCCAATGTACCGTAACATATTCTACATAATCCAATCTCTGCCTTGGTTCACATTGGTCATAACAAATTAGGTACTAATAATTTTAAAATATCTTATTTTAACTCAGTTCTCACTCCCACTATCAAAACAAAATAACGTTCAAGCAACATCAAAACAATAAATCCAAATTTTACGAGCATTTTCGTAAACATCTGCCCCCGTCAAGTCATGTGAACAGACAGAATATTACAAAATTGCAAAGGAAGGCAGACTGCCTGAATTACCCGACACGGTACTGTCTTTGCCAATTCTAGATTCTTTATGTAGAAACAAAACACTTTTCTGAATGCAGTTATTTCGTCATAATTCTATATACTTTGGGTTAAATAAACTGTTGAATATTTTATTTAAATTTTGCACTGCGTTATATATTATTTATTTAATTTATATTTTATTATTTTACAAAATTGGCAAATGTTCATTTATTTTTTCATTGTCACATTTTTGTAGCCCTATAATATCGATGTTAAAATGTTTCTACAAATTGTAACGGGACCAATGCCTACATATAGTGTGTAACTAAAAAGTTAATTAATAATAGATATAGTTAAAAAAAACGATGAAACAAACTGAAAAACACGCTTTTTTACATCAAGTGCTAGATGTACAAAAGTGCTAATGTAATTCTAACCTACGACGAGTTCCAATATTCAAATTCTGGCTCCATCATCAGATCAGCTCTATGATACCATATTTTGTGTTGTTACTGAAACTACGTGTAACTGCTTAGTTTCATATTGATACAAGCGAGTGAAATTAATTAATAATTTTCAATATAAAGCATATAAATAAAGTACTGAAGTAAGAAAAAACTATCAAGGATATTTTCAGAAGCAATATATTTTGTTAAATAAAAATAAATATCTATGTTATCGTCGCCCACACTTCTCTATAACTGAAACGGATCCTGGCGCCGTCACGCAGACACTCCTCTCTTTTACCAAATTACCTAAACGTTGCTTGTAGAAGGAAATGGATTTCTAATATATATATATATATATATTTTATTCAAACTTTTATTATAGAAAGTTATAAAAATCATAAGTCGTAATGTAAGTGTGACGCTATTATGCCTTAATGGGAAAGCGTCTGGCTGTAGAGAGGTTGTGGATTCAATTATTACTAGGACAATGTTTTATTTTCTAAGCTCTGGTTAAGTCAAAGTGCCGTTTGTTGAATTCCGCCACATGATGTTCCGAATTTGGGCGGAAGATGTAGAGCAGAATGTCTGAAAGATATGCAACCTCAGTTTCTAGGACACTTTAAATATGGCCCTGCTTATAAAACTAAGTTTTAAATATGTGTAATGAAAAGTTATTTTTAGTTATAAACAGGAAACTCTTGCTTTTTCCGCATTGTAGGAGTTGATAAAGGAGATCCAGCATGAAGAGAAGAAGATTTTATTCTACGCCGAATTTGTAAAATATTGAGAATTGGATAGCGGATGGTAGTGACCAGAGCAGATAAAAGAAAAATAAGTTAAATATTGGTAATCGAAACCACAACCCTCGCGATTATCTACTCGTCCACTCGATGGTCCACTGTGCCACGACGCACCCCATACTAATGTAAAATATACAGAAAAAAGATTTCTTTATAATTGGCTAAACATAAAATCTTTTACTCAAGAAAAAAAAACTTAAGTAAAATGTTTAACATTCGCGTTAGTTGCGGTTGACTAAAAAAAGTTAAATAAAAAGCTCTTTCCGCAGTAACCAGCCCCGTGGCTGTAATTGAAATCGTCTGGCTAGAATTGTTAAGGCAACTATATTATGTTATGTTTTACGTATATTATGTATTTGTCCTTCCTTGTTGACCCCCTCGTAGCTCAGCGAAATTACTGTTCATACAAGGTAGAAGTGCCTTCAAAATCACTTTTATGTAGTACTTTTTTGTGTGGCAAATTATTTATTTTTTTAATTATTCGGAAAGTTTACATGGAGAATAGATTTATGGAGAATATTTTCGAAAATTTAGATGATATTGATAAGAAATATTAAATAATACGCTGTGGCGCAGTTGGCATGTACATATCTGAGTGACGGTATACAAAAATAGCGACGTGAAGTCACTACTTTTATTTAACAAAAGGATTCGTTAAGTAATATTTATTTTATGTTTTCACTTCTTCGGTCTAGTATCGAGGCAAAGCGCGGCGTTGAGTTCCGCCACTCAACACACAATATCTCCAGAATTCGGTGGAAAATGAGAAACGAAGTGAGAAGCTTATACTTAACACTAGGTTCCTTTTGCCTACCCTGCTGTATTTGCGGGATTTTGTTCGATGAAACAGTATGTATTTGGTAATTGATTTTATACCCTACTACTTGAGACCGTAAACCATAGATTCGGATATTGGGTATTATTTCAATTACATATATAACGAAAAAGAAAGTCACTTCAACACAAGAGTCTACTCCACTCAAAGATAAAAAAATACCTACATCTCTTTGACATAAAAAAAATACAAGTAAAACCACAAGTATAAACTAGTATACTATGTTCAGTATATTTACAACAAAATGGTTACAAAGTCATATTTTTAGAGTTCCGTCGTTAAAATCGTATCTCATTAAGGTACGATTGTTTATTACGGGCTATAAGAAACCCGACCAATGCATAATTTTATTGAGATTTTTAGGAGCAACACTAAACCCAGCTAGTGTTGCGCTAATGACTTAATGCTTGTTCGTGATAGTGATGTGCTAAAATCGATGAAGGTGCACTAATGCGCAGAATTTGTTTTTTTATTTCTTCTAAATAAAAAAAATAATAGGTAAAATATAAATTTAAGCATAGATAATGTAACAAAAAGACAATTGAGATTGATTAATAATACATTGAGAAACTAAAAATAACTAGTATTAATGGGTCTGAAAACTTTTCGTTTTAACTTAATTGCCCTATCGACGATATTGAGCAAGGCTTGTTGTTTTTTAAATGAAAAATTCATTTAGTAAAATGCAATGTGACTAGACGCAGTGTTTTAAACAAAAGAAAACAATAAAATAAAGAACTAACTAGAGATTTCTAAATTGTTTTCTTTATTTATGGTGCAGGATGTTGATGTACAAATATTAAATAGAATATATAAGTAGAATATATATATAGAGTGTAAAATATTATGTCTGTGTGTATGTATATTGTTATTGTATAAATTTTACTTTCCCACACCATGCGTGGGTAACTGCAAATACCTTCACTCCATATTTTACTTACTTTATTTTTTTAATGGAGTTAAATCGCTGTATCCTATATATAGCAAGGTAGATAGAGGGAACCTGGCCAATGTTAAGATACGGTCTACCTTCAATTTATTAACTGAAAAGAAAAAATATTTCTATAAATACTTTAAAAAAAAAATAAGGCTGTTCATATCGCATAAAACGTGTGTTTCGACTCTATAAAGTAATCAAAATTAATAAGGTACCTCCGATTAACCTAGAATTATGAAATATGATAA
This sequence comes from Heliconius himera, assembly GCA_021202915.1. Classification (NCBI taxonomy): domain Eukaryota; kingdom Metazoa; phylum Arthropoda; class Insecta; order Lepidoptera; family Nymphalidae; genus Heliconius; species Heliconius himera. Next base: position 49,176 of record JAJHJA010000817.1, on the reverse strand, counting down.
TAGAATTATGTAGTACTAGTTCCGGAAAAAACATGAAAACTATAGATATGTAGTTAAAAAATAATAGCCTAAAAAAAATAATAGCCTTAAAAGGGTGGCAAAATTTGGTATTACAACCATTAGTTCAAATAAGGTATCAGATGAAAGGGCTTTGGCTAAGCTATGCTTGAATTTCAGAAAAAGCTCGAGACCTTAAATTTTTGTACGGAACCCTTGGTGGGCGAGCCTGACTCGCGTTTGACCAGTTTTTTAGACAGAAATATAATAAATGAGGATTTCCCCAAAACTCAAACAAGATTTTTCAAATCATGGTTTGATTCAGCACACGTAAACGAAACTGCGAGCGAAAACTAGTATACTTATACTAGACGTTCTTGACGATCTTCTAAGTACTTTACATCTAAAATGAAAAGCATACGTGATACCAAAGTTACTTTATAACGTAAACAAAGGAGAATGTATACTTAGAAAATTTACCTTGTGCTATATTATGAAATAGCGATTATATAAACATAAAATGTAACACTCAGGACAGTGTTTCTTAGCACTTCTAATTCGGAATTGGGTTAAGGGTTTCATAGAAGTAAAGAGACTATTTCGTTAAGATTATATTGTATGTAAATGTTAAGGTTGGAACTAGATATGCGTTAAGTAAATGAGCTAAAAATAGTAAAAGGAAATAAAAAACAATAGATCGATTTTCAAATACCTGTTACTTGCATACATACATACCTACATATGTTCTGTCCAGAAATGCTTAAATTCTCTTATATATAAAATATAGACTAAATAGATTTTGATGAAACTTGCATAGTTTGCTTGCTTGAATAAAATAAAATAGAATAATTTTGACATGCTTTTCAGTTTTCGAGAAATTTGTGTAAACATACATACATATACTAACGAAAATTGACACGCGTGCCTGAAAGCCAAATAAATCATAGTTAAATATTATCCAATTTCAACAATATCACATATTATACATGTCAAAATGAAAACCTCTTTTTATAACTGTTAAAAAATATATATTGAATATATGAAGAATGAATATATTTTAGGGGAAGCTGAATAAATAAAAAATACAACTAAAACCTATCGAAGAGATTTTAGATATAGTAGGTAGGTACATAATGTATATTAACAGCGTTATGGCGTAATATGGACAAGGATGATTGCGGGTTCAAATTTAATTGCAGAGAATATTTACCTAAATATTTATTTAAATCCAGCTAACTTAGTACTTTTTTGCAGCTAAAAGTTTTGTTTTAATATTTTTCTACCTCCGATTGGGAAATGGAAGTGTTTTGATGGAAACGTAGTGTCTTAACACTAGATTCACAGATTCTCTCTACCTGTCATGTGGGTTACACCGTAAAGCTATAATAAAAATATCTCCGATTTAGTAAGTCGTTGGGTACCACCACCCAAAATTAAAAATGAAAACGTTGAACCTCCAAAAACATTCTACCCCCCTACCCTACCTATACTATAGGAAAAGACATTTAAAAAAAACATCATAACTTTATTAAAATATATTATTAATACCCCGTGTTTCTCATCCCTTAGTTTGAAACCTAATAAAAATCATTGTAGCTAGTGGGTATTGTAATCGTTAAACAACGCCTCGGCCCGTCCGCGTTGCATCCTAATGAGGCACTAACAAGCTCTCACATGTATACTATACGTTGGATTTATTTAAATTCCATTTTAAAAATAGACGAGGTATCGGCGACTGGTGGTGGTGGTGGTGGTGGTGGTGGTTACAATACTAAATTGTATTATTTTATTGTATTTGATATCTTTTTGTTTGTGTTTCTTGAATAAGGGAAATTGTTGTTTGTTTTTTTTTCATCTTTTTTTGTTGTAATTAATTATTATGTTATATTCTATTGATGAGGGGTATTTTTTTATTTTTAGGCTTCACGTTGTATCTTGTATATTGCAAGGCGAGACGAGAGATAAGACACTCCATTCCGAGATATTAAATGTATTATATATTTTAAATTTGTGTCAAATTTAAAAGTTAGCAATAGTTATGGCGCAGGTGCACAGGCGTCCGACTGTACGCATAACAGCTGTGTGGTCGAATCCCACTCGGAGGAATTATATATACATATATTTAATAATTTCATTTCCTAAGCCTGGAAACGAGGCGACGACACGCAATACTTGAAGAAATCAGCAGAAGGTGGAGTATGGAAGTGTCTTAATAGGAACGGAGTGTCTTACCACAACATTCCCAAGTTTCCTGTTATACAGCACGAAGCTAAAAAAAAATCCTAAAAATAAACTTTTTAAATTTGACTTAAATATTAGTGATATTATTGTACTTGTCTAGTCAGAAATGACGGTTAGATGATAAACTAAAGTCCTACTTATTCGAACACTCGAACATTTTGAAAAATAAATATGTAAATTAAAATTTATTTTCACTAATCTTTGAGTAAAATATACTTTTTAAAATTAGTTAATTAATTTTCAAGCAAAAATTGTATTCTTATAAAAAAACATATTTTATAAAAATACAATTTATTACTTAAAAGAAAAACAAGAATTTGTAATGAAAAAAAAATTAAAAATAAAGAATGCACACACCACTTCGAAGTAAACAGTTATTATTGAATACGTTCGATCGAGGATAAACATAGCGCGTCGCGTGCACTACATGTTTTAGTAAGTAACCCTTACCTACAAGTAGAACAGTTAGTATTAAAAATTCAATAAATTCGTTCAATATTCTTCGAAGCTAGATAAAAGAACTAGATAATTTCTATATGTAAAGTAGTAAGAAGACCTGAATTCTCGATTTTATAAGTAATTTTACAAAAAAATTAAAATCTCTATTATAAGCATTAAAATATCGATACGCTACCTTAAAAAGCAAGCTGTATATTTATTGTTTGCTACAGAGATTAATTCAGATTTGAATACCTTACGTACACTTCAACCCAGATCTTTACTACTGATTTACAATGGTGATATTTTCCTTTGAAACTTAATTGTTTTTGGCCCCATAAGACTACGTGTCGTGACCACCAGTGGTCACTAGATGGCGTGACAAGGCTTAATAGTTTGACACCATTACGCTTGCATTTTGATAGCATTTTCAATTAATTCTGCAGTATTTTAGCTTATTTGATGTTTTACTAAGATAGTTAGTACTAGGAACAAACTATTCATTAATATTTTATGTAAACAAATAGCTGTAAACTTCTTTGTTCACTGCTTCTACGAAACTGGTGAATTTATTACGAAAAAATATTGTAAAATGGCTGTTGGTGTTATTACATTTTAGCTTTATGTGTAGCATTTAATAGGCTTATAGGACATAGTGGCGCAGGGCCACAAACGGGCGATTGTAAACGAAATGGTTGTGGATCCGATTCCCACACAGGGGAATGAAATAATTAATATTTTCAATTTTTCGCTCCAGTAAAAGGCCAAAGCGCGACGTTGTGTTCCGCCACTCAAAACACAATTCCTCGAAAATTCAGAGGAAAGTGGGCGCCGGAAGTGTTCTAATGGTGACGGAGTGTCTTACCAAAAGATTCCCTTTCTCTACTGTACTTCCTGCTATGTGCAGCATATAGATTTTTTCAAATTTTTTCTATATATACTTTGAACATAACAATTTTATATTGTATATTAAAATAATCTACAAAACATACCACACCATACCAAAAAAACTTTTTTAAATGATAATTTTTGCACTATCGCACTACTTACGTAACTCTTAAAGAGGATCTGATTATTTTCATTGCGAATATCGCTTTCGGCTTTTGTTACTTTACATGCTGTGAGGTCGTCGCGGGTGGCCGTCGCAGACCAGCTACGAAGAGCCCTCGTCGCTTCCTTCATCTGAACCAAAGATATACATTGAAATAATTTTGTTGATACCTAAAAGTTCTAAATAAACTGGTCAGCTAAACCAGTTCTTATCATTGCAATCGTTAGAATCTTTGTATTTTGTGCGCAATTCTGAACTCTATTCCCTTTATTTAAGGTTACGAATGGTGGGCCAAATGTAAATTTCGTGGAATGAAGCCTGGATATATAATTACAGTGCTACTGTCATCTGTGAAATATGATAAGATGTTTTTGCTTAATGAAAACAGTTTTGTAGTTTAGTAATCGACATTTTAGAAATGTTTTTTGGTATATTCACGTATGTCTTGCTGTTCTATATATTAAGAGAGATGTCTCTGTATAATGGACGGAAGGAATGCCTTTTTGGAGGGAAAACCAAGTATTGCATTTCCTATAATTATAGGTTCACGTTTTTTCCTGCTTATCCGGGTAGAGAACCTATTGCTAAGACATTTTTACACTACGTTACCTACTTTCCGCTGTAAATTTTCGAGCTCGAGCTGGGTGTCAGTGGAACTTAACGCCGCGCTCTGCGTTATTATTAGAGCGAGTAAATGTTTACAATCAGCTATACTGCTATAATTTCGTAAAATTTTAAAGCAATAAATATTAAATAATTAATGCATAAGCATTCATGTGATTTTACCAAAATACGTAGATTATCATAAAACCAATTCGTTTAACGCATACGTCGCTCGTTCAGTTTAAATGTAAATAAAATATTATCATATTTTACACGATATTACGTGAATTGAATCGCAATGTGCGCTCGATGACAGTTGACAGCGGAGTTGGCGGGAAAACTCGACGCTGAAACTCGAATGTGTTTTTTTTTTTTCATTGAAGTTAACGTGTTCTATGCATATCGTATAGATTTTTAATCTCATTTTATCACCCATATCGGTGTAAATAGATATCGGTATTCCAGAGAGCCCAGAGGATACACTTACGTTGCTTTTTTTTCGAGCGTCGACTGAAAAATTTCAACGCCGCGTTTCAACACTGCAGCCAAAATTTACAATATAAGTAAGTGTATTGTCCAATTCCAACTTCAATAAATACAGATTAAATATTCCCTTACTAACAAAAAAACAGATAACAATAAGAAAACACAATAAAATTTATAATTGTACAATACAATTATTTCAATAATTATACATACATTTTCGTTTTCGATAAAGTAAAATAGAAGCTCATTTGGTTAAAAATGTAAAATATTAAATCTCCATACATATAGTAAACGTAGTAAAAACATAAAAGTTCCCTTTATATTTTCGTCTGTTTGTAACATGATAATAGAATAAATAAAATCGGTGTTCTATTTGGTAGCGCAAATAATTAATATCACCGTATCCACAATCCTGTATTTCCCACGTTCGTGCCTTGTAAGGCTGAGGGACGTCACACATTGTTGTGGAATTAGCTAAATAGATAGGAGGATCTTTTTGTCTAGGACGTCGTATCAACTCGTAATAATTTGTGGTCTAACTGTAAACGAGATGGTTGTCGATTTAATCCTCACATGCATTTTCCCGTCTTGGTAAACAACGTGCAGCGTTGAGTTCCGTTCGACACGCAATGTCTCAGATTCGTGCGGAAAGTGGAAAGTCTACATTCATTGTGATTTGTCACTATCAATATTTATAATACTTGTAACGACGTGGCGCTATGGTACAGCTTCTGACTGTAAATCCAACGGTTTGCTGACGGTTTGGTACCAATTTTTCTTTCTCTTGTTTTGGAAAGCACAGCGTTGAGCTCCATCATTCAACACAAACATGTCTCGGAAATTGGGCGGAAAGGTAACGGTAAGGTAACAACTAAGAACTTGTTTTAAGATGAAATTCTCTACTTACCCACTTATATGCGAGATGTAGCGAGAAGCTGGTGGCACATCTCTGCTTTAAATTTAAAATTATAATGAATCTTTGAATTTGTGTGTGAGTGTAATTTTATTAAAATCTGAAAAAAAAATAAAAAAAAAAAACAAAAAATACATTATTGTTTTTGAATACATTTTATTATGAATGCAACTAGCTAAAATTATTTTTATATTTATATTAAATTATATCTTTTCATTGCATTAATATTATAAAACAATACTACATACATATATATGTATGTACGTATAATACAAACAAAATGGTTTTTGCCACACGATAGCTAATGTGAAGAAACCACGAAACGATTTCGCGTTTTTCTCACAGAGGGAATGCGATATGAAGAATAAAACGGGTAGAATAAATCATTCACAGGCCAGCGCATTGGTTCCGTACCCAGCCTGGATTCGCGTCTATATATCATAGTATATTTGTGGGCGGTTTAGCAGAATATTGTGGAAATATCATTTATATTTCACACAATTGCTAGACGGATTTTTTTTGGTGGTTTTTTTTAAATGTTCGTAACGTGATGTAGGTACGAAATGGGGTAGACTAAATGGGCTATGTTATAAGGTATGACTTGTTGAGTTATTTAAAACTTTTACATTTATTTGTTATCATTGAGACGACGGTTATAGGTTCGATTCCCGTTCAGATAATATTGACGCACGTTTGATAACCACAATTTAATATACATTCAACTGTACAATTTATATAGGAAACATAGTAACTAACCAGCCCTAGGTTTTAATAGATCGCCCAGTCCAGTAATAATACAAACAGTGTTGCAAGACGCCATCGCCAGTAGCGGTCAATATTTGCTGAGGCACTTCAAAGGTATATAAGCTAATATTGGTAGTTGTGGCTTCGTAATCAATAATATGTTCTAGTAGAAAAAAATAAAGATTTTACTCGATCTTTACGTATATAAAGACTTAGTCTCGCCTGTGACTTTGTCTTCGTTGTCAAATTACAGTAATTGTCATTGTAAATGAGGCCAGTCGTGGCGCAGGGGCACAGAGTATGACTGTAAAATCGACTGGTTATGGGTTCGACCCCCACTCGAGGAGATAAAATATTTACTTAAATTCATGTTTTCATTTCTTCGCTCTGGTGCCGAGGCAAAGCGCGGCGTTGAGTTCCGCAACTCAACACGCAATTCCTCTAGAACTCGACGGAAAGTGGGGAACGGTGTGTCTTAACACTAGGTTCCCTCTGCCTACCCTGTTGTATCCGGGATGCAGCGTGAGCCTGAAAAAAAAAGTGTTGTGTAGGTCACATGACACATTCTACTTCAGTAGGTACATTGAATTACATAGAAAAATTAATGTGATGTCATAGCTTTTTTATATAAAAAGACTAATCGTTAAAAAAAATGTTTTCTTAACGAATTAGTTAGTTCTAAGATTAGCGTTCAACCAAATAAACTTTCCAGCTTTGTGATATAAGTAGATATATTTTTAATAGAAAATGTAATAAAAATACATATATTAACTATTCTAGAAATTTATTTTTTGTAATATATAAAAAATACCTATTTTCGTGCTTACAACACAAAGTTTCATAATAACGTTTATTTCAATAACAGCTACCTATAGGTAGGACTATGTAGGAAATAAATTATTTTCAACGATGAGGGAAAATCCCTCAAATTTAAAACATGGCGCCGACCCCACGAATTGAGCTAATTTTTCATCTCATTATAAAGGGACGTTGAACCGAACGGAGAATTTTTACTTTATTTTTTAAGCCAAAAATAAACAAATATTTTAATTATAATGACAGACAAATTTATCAAAATTTCTATTTTTAAAAATTGAACGAAATCTGGGAAGAAAAATAGGTAAAATCTTCATATATTTTTATCTTTATATTTTTAGCTTCAAGCCGTATCCCGCATATAGCTAGGAAGACAGAGGCAACCTAGCGATGGACACTCTGTTTTCGATTTTTGAATCAGACGCTGTGCCACTGTGCCGAGAACGGCACAGTGGCACAGCGACCTTTATCTATAATCTTGACTAACTAAAATATATCATTTAATGATTTCTATTTTATTAATAAAGAAATCTTTTGTAATGTAAGATGTTTGGTAGTTTTAAAATAACCCATCTAATAAAATCATAATGTCAGCTTGTGTGAGTTGGAGTGGTAAAATAAGTTCTCCGACCCGATGTTCCAGACATTACGGAGTAAAACTTTCATTTTCTTATACAATTTTTTTACCGACTGCCAAAATTACCCAATGTTTTTCTCCGTCCCCAATTACAGCAAAACCCATCAAGATTGTATTGATTGCGACTTCACCCGTGTGGCCAAGACAATTTGGTGGTAAATAACTTAGAGTTGTGTATGACACATGACACATTCTAAGTTCAAAGGTTACACTGACCGCAAGTACAAAGGTCGAATCGATTAACGTAATGTAATATGTAACCTTCCTCGAGAAGTGGATGGTTTCAGTATTTTCATTACATTTAGTTAGTGCAAACAAGCTTTTTGTTTGAGTGTGCATCGAGTAGCGGAACTCAACGCCACGATTAGTATTATTAGCAGAGCGAAGAAACGAAAATAAATCATTTCCCCCAAATGGAAATCGAATCCACAGTCGCATTGGACTCCGCCCACTGCACCACACGGCCTACACAACTACATTCCACACACGAAAACCGTAAAAAAAATAAAACTCAACAACGAAGAAACGTTAGCGAAATGTGAAAACAATCCACGGCCATACCGTTCCGGACAGAACGCAAGATATCAAGCTGAAAAAAATCCTACAATGGTGCGTGGCAAATAAAAATAATAAATGCGCAATTCTTTAGGTGGGGGTTGTAAAACTGTCGGTCGCACGTGCCCTTGAGCGACCTGCCCTGCCTCGAGTTGGGAACCCCTGAGCCACAGATTGATGGCATGTCAGGCCAGTGAATTACTTTAACGATATTTCTGCCTGTTTATGATTGCCACTGGGAAATGTTTACGATTTAAATAATTTCGTTTCGTTTGATTGAGTTTTGTTAGTTTTCTGGTCTAGATTTACTAGTGTATTGTAAATGTTGTATAGATTTACGATTTTATGTCAAGCAAAATTAACGAAAAATTAGGTTAATATATACATAATCAAAGGATGATAATGGGATGTTTTTAAAGAAGGTGGCTGGGATCAGAGAGATGCGAGAACCGGGATAGTTGGCGCTCGATGAGGGAGGGAGTGCTCGGAGGACGTTCGGCAGTAGACGGCGATAGGCTGGGAAATATGATATGCATTACGTATCTTTTTCTTGTGGGCAAAGAGGCTTAACTATTTTTAAATGCGCTAGGTGCGTGTTCTCTCCGCTTGGAAAAATTAGTTATGTTATTGCTCTGGTAGAAATAAAATATCTTAACTTAAAGGTCGTCTCTGACAATCCTGCTATAATATAGGCTAAAAAAGGACACATATTTACTCATTTCAAGCATCGAACCCACGATTTTGGTTTCACAACTACACTGCTAACAACTAAGCCACGCAATTTGGTAGACAAACATACACACTAATCATATAATCAATTCACGCAATAATACGCAAAATCTGCATCAATCATTTATTCCGTAGCAATAGAGTAAGCCCTTAAGGGCCAAACCGTAAAATCTCGAAGAAAAAACGTTAATAGAGATTTCGTAAAGAGTTCCTTCCTTCCGACCGTCTGAAATATAATCCCGTCTTTATTACTACTAAACCCTAACAAGACCGATTCAGAGGTCGTACGCATTTTTCTAGATAAACTTCACTTCATTTATTTTGATATTGAAATTTATATAGTATGTACGACCCGTCTGTGTTATATTTGGCACTATATTTGCCTTATATGAATATATATTTAGGTATTTAAATTTTATATATCTAATATTATTATTAAAAAAAATATGTCGTGGCGTAGATGAGCGGCGTTTGTCGTAAAAATGATCGTGAGCTCGATTCTTACACATAGGAATGAGTCAATTATTTTTACTTCCTCGCCATGGTAGACAAAACGCGACGTTGATTTCCGTTACACAACACGCAATATCTTAAAAATTGGGAGACAAATGTGGAATGGATTGCTAGTTTCCCCCTGTCAACCATTATACGCAGAAAAGTTAAAAACAAAATAGACACGATAATATAGACTAATTATCGTGTATTTTATTGATATCAATCAATTCGCGGTAGTATGTGTATATTTTTCGATATATTGAATTAAAATATATATAATTTAAAAATTTGTGTTAATAGTTACTACTTATATACTTTTGTTGATTTATCAAAGAAGAGAAAGAAAGTACATAACAGACATCATAATAAAAAAATACGTTTGAGCGTTTAGATGATTAAATGTTTAATATGTAATTTAATTTTTTCTATGCTAATAATTCAAAATCTCGTTAACACCACAGCATACTAAGCATTTTGTAAAATTTTAATTCTACCCTTAATATTAATTATTTTTAGCTTTTTCCATATAACGAGGATTAACTGTAATTAGACGGACCGTTTTTAAATTCAGAAGTGAGATAAACACGCTTTTTTTCATTGGATCGTTATCAAACCGTCATTATCAAGATATAAGCTGAAGCGGGTAAACTAACAAATGAATTTTAAGAAAAATATGAAATCTGACTTAAACTAAATTCATATATCCAGTGTCACTCGCGCCATCAAAACAAATCCAACGACGTAGAAACGCTAAAACAGAACCCTCCTTTTAGGCTTAGCTACAGTCCAGTAAAAAGTAGGTAATATTTTATTCTCAGTAAATTGGGAAGATTATATAAAATATAGTTTTTAACTATGTGTTTTATTTATGTGTGATATAATTTGTTTTTAATACAGTCTTAAATAAACACAACTCAACACCTTTTTCTACTAACACAAAATTATACAAAAGTTATTAAAGTATTAGTGGTATTAGAGGTCGTGGCACAAGGATATGACTGCAACACAAAGGTTGTGTGTTTGATCCTCACTCGAGAAAATGAATTATTATTAATTAATATTTGAATTTCTTCGCTTTGGCACCAAGCAAAAGCCTGGCGTTGAGTTCCGCCACTCAACACGTAATGTTTTGCGAAAAGTGTCCTTAACACTACGTGTTCTCTCTGCCTACCCTGCTGTGTGCGAAATACAGCTGATTTATTTTTAATTTATTAAAATATTACAGTACATTTACGTAAGTTTTATGGTTCTGATAAAACGTTAAGGTTGAGTTCGACCACTCATCACATATTTTCTCTACATAAGCGGAAAATGGACAACAAACACATTATTTTTTTTCTAGTTTCTAAGTATCTAAGCATGTAAGCTCGAAAAGCTCATAACTTACAACACAATATACGAATGCTACAAATTTCACATTCATTTGTCAAAGTCAAGTGTTGGATTTATTACTATTTATGGTAGCGACTAGCGCCCCAGTGACCCTGCACCTAGGCGTTGCTAGACCTTGAATATGTAATGTTTTAGATCTTTCCTTTGTAGATTGAAGATTTGCTACAAATATTCATTTATTTTTTTCTTATTTTTTCTTTGTGCTAAAAATTATTGTTTTACAGCTCCTCGTTTCTTTTTCTGGTAAGTTAAGTAGACAGGCAGATCTTCGCTTTTCGCATAGCGGTTTGTCTTATCAAAGATTATTGAAAAAAATGTTGCTTATAATTAAAAAGATAGACTTTTTACCATTGCGTCAGAACGAACATAGAGTTGAGGCACTCCATTACCCGCTTTTGAGACAGTGCATGTTGAGTAGAGAAACTAAACGCTGCGTTCCCTCTTGTTACCAGAGGTGGAAATGAGAATAATTCATTTCCTCGAGTTGGAATCGAACGCACAATCGTCACGTTGACAGTAAAGCACTGTGCTCCAGCGCCACGACGGCCTCAATTAAAAAATAAATGAATAACTTAAAACGAAATGTACAATCTTATTACACTTTTTACGAATGAAAGAAAACATGACAGGGAACTTAGAAAAATAGCTTGTCTTCGAGGATTTTGAAATACGAAACCGTAACATTCAAGTAAGGTGATTAATTATAAAATATTGTTATTTTTTTTTTGTTTTGACACAGTCCACTTTATTTTCAAGGTGGAATGATTTATTTTCACAAAGAATCTTATTATTTATGAAGCAAATATCTTGTGAGTTTAGGTAATTCCTTATATTATATTTTTGTGGAAAGAAAATAGTTTAGTGGTAAGGGTCACGCCCTGTAAAACTTATCGTACAGTATACACGAATTTGAACATTTTAATGTGATAAATATATAAAAAAGAACGTTTAAACTTTTTTTTTCGCATAGCAGGCAAGCTAATGTTTCGGGACGGAGTCTCTTAACACCTCTACTTACCCTAACAGCTATATACTCCCTGACTGCAGTTAAGGAAAAACAGCGAAATTTCATAAAAACAACATACTAGCTAGTTATCAAGGTTTTCAGTTGAAAAATTTTAGGACTACAAAGGCTCGTTTACTTAGTTTACCCAATGACGCGTTGTCGAGTGTCGTCATGCGTTGGACAGCCTGTAACTGTTCTAAATACGCCTTTGCTTTTAACACTGGATTTTTAACCGATGTCACTCATACCGTTCAAAATAAATTTAATAAACTCGACAAGCGCGAATCGAGTTCGCCCACCAAAGGTTCCGTACATGAATTGGGGTCTCGAGATTTTTCTGAAATTCAAGCCTAGCTTAGCCCTTTCATAGAACCCTTTCATCTAATTACTAATACCTCACTTGAACAAGCGACGTAAATACCAAATTTTGCGCTCCTTTTAAGGCAAAGCCTTTTAACGGGTTCTTTTTTTTCTTAACCCTAGAAATACGATTTTTGACACATTTTTCATCATAACATTTATTTACTATGTATACACAATACATCTGTTGAATATTATTGATATTATTGACGTAATGTTTTTAATTAATTACTAAGAAAATGTATATTTTGCTACTACTAGTCATCGGCCGCAACTTCGTTGGCGTGGACCTTGTGACCCTTGTCTTGCTACTGCCATTATCATCTGTGAAAAGAAACAATAGTAATTGTAAGTGCTAGTGATGTAATGTATACAATAATTTATTTTAATAATACCACACTTTTTGTAGTTAATATTTTTAAAATTAGGTAGTGGTACTCACTTTTGTAAATATCTGCAACCATAAATAGCTATATAACAAAAAAGTTTAATCGAAATCCGTCCAGTAGTTTTTTGACGCAAAGACGAACAACATACAGACTGATAGATATTACATATTTGCCTTATTTTTTAACGTATTTCAGAGGGGGTTTCATTTAAAAAAAAACTAAATAATTGACAGACGACGTAAACATTAATTATCATACAGATTTCAAAAGAATAAACAATATATACGATGAATTATATTTAATACCATCGCGCAAAATGACAGCAAATTTAACATTTTCTTTACAAACTTTTCAATCTTCAGTCAAAACAATCGAAAAAGTTTTTATTTTCAGCATCAAAATTAGTCAACATCTCAACGATCCATCTTGAGAGCTGTCGAACTTTCAACCCTTCTGAGATTCAGCCCAGTTGACTTGGAGTGTAAATAAACTGATAAATCAATCTATCAACGGTTGATAAGTTAAATGGAAGTTTTGAGTTATGGCATTCGTATTCATTCATTAACAAATTCAAAATTATTGTTATTAATAATAATATATTTTGATTTTATAGCGTTATACTGCATTTCGCTTATAGCAGGGCAGAGGGAACCTAGAGTTAAGATAGTCCGTTGCCCACTTCCTGTTGAAATTTTTGAGACATTGAATATTGAGTGGTAGATCTCAATCTCATACCTTATCTTGTTACCACTGCGAGAAAATGAAGTTTTAAATAATTATTTCCCGGATTGGTAATCGCACCCACAAACGCCACGTTTTACAGTCTCACGTTATGCTACTACGCCACGACGGTCTATTTGTAAGTATACTGATAAATCAATCTATCAACGGTTGATAAGTCATATATATATTAACATTTCTTTAAAAACCATAAATAACATAGTTTAAAAATATAATGATATCTCAAGGTAGCGAAAGCGCAATAGTGTAGAAAAGAAAGATTGTGGTGATGAAAAAATGATGATATTACATATATTCGTTTCATCACCTAGCTGAGAGGGCCGCGGTCAATATATAAGCGATCAAAGTGTCACTTGATATTAAGTGACAACTAAATTTATGGATATGTAATGATTTATGGACATAAATTTTCACATTTGTTTAATTTCTGAAATATTTTTATGTTTTCCTCATTTTCTTTAATGAAGTTAGAATAAACGAAGTCATATATTAATACTGTCTTCACTTTTTTCAAATGTTATTATGTGGAAAGTGGTGAAATGTAACGTCATATTTCGCATAACCAAAAATATCGCTTAGGTACAGTTCCATCAGTCTTTGTCACCTGCAGAAATGAACTGAATATGTAACAATGTTTCATCACCTAGCTGAGAGGGCCGCGGTCAATATATAAACGATCAAAGTGTCACTTGATGATATTAAGTGACAACTAAATATATGTATATGTAATGATTTATGTGGAACATAAGTTTTCAAATTTGCTTATTTTTAAAAATATTTTTGTATGTTCCTCATGTTTTTAAGGTAGAGTAAACCATGGCATATATTAATACTGTCTTCAGTTTTTTCAAAATGTAGAGTTATTAAAACCAAAAATATCGTTTAGGGTTCAAACAACAATCTTACAGTTCCATCAGTCTTCTTCACCAGCAGAAATGAACTGAATATGTAACAATGAATACTAGTCCAAGTTTTATGGTTATACTAAGGCATACAAGATTTTGATGTCCCACTTTCAGGCTCAATTATTCAGCAACTCGAAGATTTCATTTTAAATCCAATAATATTTACCTATAAAGCTTAATTTGTTGCTTCATTTTTAATATCATAAAGAAATATAATCATTTTAAATAATTAAACTTCTTAAATTTATTAATTAGTAAGATAGTAACTAATTAACTGTAAGTTAGTTACAAGTTAAATTTCGTAAAAGCATTCCTCCAAGTGCGACTCCCATTCATCTACCCTAGAGTCGCACTTGGAGGAGGCTTGCAGTTACATCCCAACCATTGTTGAGTTTCACTATATTTATATAAAAATAGACTTCTTTAACTCTACAATGACGTTAAAGAAGACTATTTTTATATAAATATATGATAAAAATTAAAATTACAAACGCGTAATACCAATAATTTTGCAACAAATCTGACCAATAACTGCAATATAAGTCGTTATCGTGTGTATAAACCATAAAAGATACCATAAACTACCATGAGCCCACCAAAACGCTTTTAAAATATTTCATTTTAGTGCACTAATAAAAAATATTATTGCTCGCAGCTAACGTCGGTATTAAGTTTTGGTTCCGTATTCTGGTGAAGGTTAAGTATTAAATTACGTTTTAAGTTATTATATTTACAACGGAGTGTGTTAACACTAGGTTCCCTCTGCCTATCCTACTGTGTGCGGGATACAGCGTGAAGCTGATTTTTTAATTTTATTTTTATATTTACAACAAGTTTTCATTGTTTTATATTTTTAATACCTACTGTGAGTTAATATCTTCACGTCGTATCCCGCATGTAGCAGGATATGTAGAGAGAACTTAGTGTTGAGACACTCCGTTCCCGTTCTCTTTCTCTTAAGAAAATAAAAAAAGCGTTAAAGGCCAGAAATTGTTTCACTGAGCACGATGATTCTCAAAACAAGAAGATGGCAAGAATTTTTATAAATACAAAATATTTTTCAGTCTGTTTAGACAGCGCGGCGTTAGTTAAATGGGCGGAAAGTGGAAATGGATGGTTAAAATAAAACGTTGTAAGATCAACCTACGGGCTGTATGGAGTTATGTGTATTGTTCGAATACCTCTAGGTATGTATGTTTGTACATATACATAAATGTTCTGTCCCCTAAATTAAGGCAGATTTTGAGCGTGCTAAAATAGTTATTACTAAATTACCTTTTAAATATGACATTAATCGACTTCCAAAAAAGGAACTTAACAGGTCAACCACGATGTATGTCAAATTATGGAAAATTCTAGCCTATATCTTAGCATCAGTTGAAATTTTGTCTATATATTTGTATATATATAATTTACAATCCAAGTAGAATCAAATTTTTAAGATAATATAGTCATCTACGCATGTACCACATAATTAAAATATTTTTTTTATACTTTTTATTTTATTATCTTCAAAGTGAGTGCTCTAGAATTAAATTAAACAGAAAAATAAGTCAAGAATTCTTTATACCGTAGTAATTTTTCTAATATATTTTAAAACTTACTCTGGCCACTATCGAGTCCTCGTTGTAGTAACAAATTCATTTAACAATGTAATTCTAACAGTTAACCAGTTGTCCTCTCATTTGTCCGTATGTTTATTTGACATTTAGTTTCCGAGCTTTGCTGGGACAAACACACTCTTTCAACTTAATGGTTAATTAGTTTAAACTTTTAAATCAACTCGTTCGGGACCGTTGGTTCGTTTCGCTAATGGAGCTTTGTGAAATACTTACGTGATTACGATTTATATTTTTGTGTGGGAGTTTTTTTTGGGATTCACGCTCTATCCCGCAAATAGCAGGTTAAACAGAAATAATCTAGTGTTTAGCAACTCGTCTCAATTTTAGAGACATTATGTGTTGAATAGACCCAAAACCGCTCTTTGTCTTCTTAACAAAGCAAGATAACGTTTGTCAATTTTACAGTCTAACGCTATTCCACTTATTATTATACCAAATATAAAAAAACAATAAACTAATAGTATTTATAATTAAATTATATAGTAAATTATATTTATACAATATTATTTGTCAAATTGCGGTAATGAATTTTACCAACCAAATAAATTATATTTAAATTATGTTAATTTCTCTACTCTAGAACACGATCAGTTCCGCCATTCAACACGCAACTAAAATTGGATGTGAAGTGATGAACGGTGCCTTAAGCCCAGCTTCCACCGCGAAAGAGAAAAGAGTGGATAATATTTATGCGAAACGGACTCCTTTTAAATAAAATAGGCTTAAATTTCCTCCAATAAAGGATAGGGTTTTATAATTTGTAATTAGTTAGCTCCTCTCCCTAGAACTGGGCGGTTAGTAGAGCTCATTTCAACTCTTTCAGCTCGGTCGGTCTTTCCACCCAACTATTCATTGGTGGAAATACAAATAAATATACACTTTACTCTTGCGAGTTCAACGTAGTCCTTAATGGGTCCGCTTCGCTTTGTAGGACCGGTTTTTACTATTAGAATCCGTCTGTTAGACCACTGTGAAGAAAAAAGAGTGAAGTCTATTTTTAAATAATTGATATTGACACTAGTTCGTCTGTGTACTCTTCGAACTATGGATAATACGTGAATATATAAAGTTATTATTATATAATATTTTTGCATTTACAAAACATTATAAAGCAAAAACGTTAGAGCAATAATGCTTACCTATCACAGTGTCCATCTCTTATAAAAGCAGGTTGCCGCGCCGTTGACACTCTTCGTGAACATCCTCAGTTCCAAGCGCTTAGATAACGAAGACAAAGAAAGATGTTGAAAGGCTTTGGGTATAATGTACTATGCAGATATTATGCAGATTATGCTGATTTTGCAATGTGAATAGAATTTTTTTCTTTCTCATTCCCTCTGCCTACCCTGCTGTGTGCTGAATAAAGCGTGAAGAAAAAAGAATCGAAAGAACCGAATTTTTGGGATTGTTTTATAGTTCAATTAAAAATACTTTTATAGATTACTATTAATAAATTAAGTAAAATGAAAACTAATAAATATAATTAGAAAAGAGGCCGTCTGGCCACAGCATCTAGCTTCATTTAACACGAAATGTCTGGAACATTTATCGGTGCATTGAGAAAGGAGTCTCTTAACACTAGGTTCCCTTGGCTTACCCTGCTGTATGCCGAAATACAGTGTATAATTAAGAAAAATATAAGTAAGAAAAGAAATGGTATTATTATTATTTTTATTGAGATTTGATACTGTAAATGATTTGAACCCATTTTTAATGTTCGACACTACAGTGGTACTGTTGGGTTACAACGTGTACATCATAGATTCAGATAGTCGTAGATACATTCGATTTCAAATCGGAATGATTGAAATTATTTATATTTTAATAAATGAAATCGCTGCGTTAGGTTCCGCCACCCTATATGCAAACAAATTAAAACATTAAATATTATTATTGAGGCCGCGACAAGTGGTGGGCTCGATTGCCAGACGAGGACAATAAATATTTAATATTTTAATTTCTTCGCCATTCAACAGGCAATACCTCGTAAATTCGGTGGAAAATGGGGACAAGAATGTCTTAACACTAGGTTCCCTCTGCCTACCCTGCCTTGTGCGGGATAACGGGAGAAGCTAAAAAATAATAATATTATAGAAAAAAAGTTCCCTCAAACCAGATGCAGGTAGACCTATCTATATTTAACGTGATAAATCAAATTAATCACTTCTTTATGGCGGTAGTAAAGCTAGTGACCTACATGATATAGCCGTAAGGCAGGCCGTGACCTCACTTCTATTAATGCTCTTATGAAATATGTATTTATATAGATAGATAGATAGATAATATGCACTCTGAGTGAAAAATGTTATGTTCGTTCATAAATAATCTTTTATATATACATATATTTATATGAAGAGGCCAGTTGTGGCGCAGCGGCACGAGGTGTGACTTTAAAACCGACTAGTTGTGGATTCGATCGATTCGATATATTTCCATTTCTTCGCTCTGGTGTTGAGGTTAAGCCCATAACTGATATATTTACATTTACAATAAAATGATAATATTATGGCAAGTAAAATACTGACATATTTACGAGTTGGTACATTATCTAAGAAGTTTCAATGTATTTTTTTTTAATTCTGCTTTTTTATTGTATTTACCCAAACATATAAATAATAAAAATTGAAGTAATAAATAAAATTATTATACTTTTATTACATAAGAGAAATAAATCTTATATTATTAAATATAAATTGTTATAAAAAATACATTTAAAAATGTCAAAAAATCACTCTTCCAGAGGTAGGACAAGGGTCCAAGCAATCGGTGGCTAGGACTTCAGAGAGAGAAATCTCCTCACAATACGTGCTGTCTCAAGTAAAACTGCCTTCTGCATCGGGTTCTTGATCCAACAGCTAAGCAATAACCTCTTAAGATGTTCGTGGAGGCTTTTCCCTATTAAACCGCTAATTGGAACCATTATCGGCACAATGATAGTCGCATTGACATCCCACATGGCGGTAATCTCATGCGCTACGTCCAAATATTTAGGTAATTCTTCCTTTTTTTTTAATTTTTCGGCCTTCACGAGATTATCGTCATGTGGGATAGTATATCAATAATCACTGCGCGGCGCCACTTGGTCTACTAGTACTATATCAGGTCTATTGGCAACGATATACCTGTCAGTTATAAACTAATAATAGACCGATCCCAGTAGAGCAAAGCACAGCTATTTTCAAGAACACAAGTGGAATTCTACCTATAGAAAGGCACACCTATAGAAAGGCCCAATTCCACAAGACCATATTGAAGAACAAGTTGCTGGTATATTATTAAATAATAATTATTAATCATTCAATATACGCAGTTTTTAGGGAAACAAAGACTTATTTCACAAACATAATATTTTGATGTCAACTTTTTCACTCTCCCATCTTTCCCTTTATTTTAAGTGCAAAGTGATTAAAAGATAATCACTCAAATTGACTCAAATTTAATTTGAGTGCTAACATTTTAGAAGCTTCCTTTAAATTAACTTGTAAGTTGCGCGGCGTTGAGTTCCGCCACGCAGTACAAAGCGGATTTTTTTGACGTAAAGTTATCTCCGCAATGCAGAATAAAGTATAATAAATTATATTCGTAAGCTATAAGTTACGAGTATAACTTATTTTGAATAATTATGAAAGTGAATTTCACGATGGGTTATTATAATTAAGCCGATAATCGTTCAATGACCAAGAAATAGGTCAGGCTCATTAGGGTGTTTTTACAGCGAATGAGGCAACCCGAGATAATTTAATTTTACTGCAGCTTATAGAAATTTAAGTATTTTGCTTTGACAATACCATGTGGTTGGTAATAATATAAAGCTGAACCGTCTGTTTGATTGAACGCTGTAATCTCAGGAACTAATCTATCGAATTTTCATAAAATTATTTTTATGAAGAATAGCCCATTTACTAAGCACGGCTGTATATATTGTTATCTCGATTACTTAAAATTTGTCACATGTCACACACAACTCTTTGATATATTCACTTGTTCACGAAGATGGAGTATAGGATGTATATGCACAGTTATAGCTATTTATATATCTACTATCAATGATGTAAGTAACCATGGAATGTTATTCTAACCATTACTTATGTCAAGCTACTGCTTGCCGATTTACTTGAAAATTAGAATATCCGTGGAATTCCATCGAGTCCAAATCGAACTCTGGAGGTATTGCGTGTTGAGTGCCGCAACTCAACGCCGCACTTTGTCTTAACATCATAGGGAATGAAAATATCCAATATTTTTTCTCCTCGAGCGGAAATCGCGGTCGCTTGTGCCTTTGCGCCTCAATCTAGCTTAGTAATTTCATATCCACACACGTACGTATATATGCTATGTAATTATTCATCTAATAATTAATTAGAAAGATTGTTTTTTTATGATTTTTACCTGTGTTTAAAATATTTCCAATTCCTTGTATATAAAAAATATTAAAAAATAATTTTGTATAGGTACATACATAAGAAACTTTATTATAATTGAATGTAAAATAACATCATACATATATCACCTTTAACCTTTTTTACTCGCTTCTTATAACGAAATATTTTGGGCTCGAGTTCATTTTGCGGGAATCGACCGCTATTTCATTATCCCGGATATGTATTAATATACATAAAAATAAGCAACACAGCCGCGTGAGCGCCTGTGAAGGGTAGTCAGATTTATATTTTATAAGCTTTTAAAAGCAAAAAATTGAGCATTATAAATTATTTTTTAGCCTTTTTGTATAAAGGGAGTACAAGTATGTAAAATTGGTTAGGTTATGATTGCATGTGGGTGGCGGAACCCAACGGCGCGTCTATCACACACAATTATTACTATTTTAAACAAAGTGTACAATTTTAGAATATTTCCAAAACTTCTAGTATGTGAACAGTTCCTGAATTCGAATCTCTGATGGTGGTAACAGGACCTGAGTCAAAATCTAAATTAATAGTTAATTTCGCAATTCTAAACTAGGCATTTTCGTACAAAATTAAAAAGAAAAAATAATAAAAACATCGTGTTCTTTCAAAACCTATTATCCATACACAGTATTCATTAAACATTACTTACTGTACAACGGTATCAAAGTCAAAAGTCGATATTAGACATTACTACCATCTATTCATTAAAGTCCACATTAAAGTCTAAGTATTGGTGCAATTTATCTGCGCCGGAGTGGGAGTGGGTCACAGGTCACCTTTGAACCATGATCAATGATCACGGCGTTATAATAACTGTAATTCATCATTACGGTTTAAGAATATCGTAAAATATTGCTGTTTGTATTTAATTGCATTTATTATTTTAATTGCAGTTAAATTATTTTTGTTTTTATTATTGAGATATGCTTAGTTTGTATGTATGAGTAGTGGAAAGCTTGGCTTTTAACGCGATGGTTTTGGATTCCACATCCAATCGAGGGAATGATGTATTGTTTTTTTTTTTATTTTCGTGCTTGGGTAGGACAGTGTCACTCAACGTAATGTCTCGAATGCCGTTGAGGTGTGCTCACTGCAATTTCATATGATCTATGCTTTTTTTCATTGCTATGAGAGTAGATAAACCATATGATATTTATTATAGAGTGCGATTCTCGTTATAAAATTAAAAATACATATTAATTTTTTTTTAGTATAAGCTTATGTAGACACTCCGTTCGCCGTTCCGCATAATTTTTTTGCGGCGTTCAATGCGCCTTTTCCCATAATGTATGATAATAGTCTCAGCGCTTATTAAAAAAAAACTTTTCAAGTAGGCTGTAGAAACAAGAAATATATTTATAGATATTTTTAAAATTAATTAATTATTCTTCACTATATTAATCTGAAGATTCTATTAATTATTATTAATATATGTAAAAGGTCCACTAATAGACCAAAAATTATATGGAACATTATGCAACTGACTTGACACACTGCTCTACATACGGAGGCACGTCTTAAGAATTTGAAAATGTCAGTTGTTCGTGTTTTCATCTATCTTTAAGTGTAAGATGTTTCTACATCTACTTTTTAGATGTTAGATATTTTTTTATCTCGAATACATTAGTGTAGATAGAGAAATGTAGTGTCAAAACACTGTTCTTCCCCTTCTGCCTGAATTCGAGATATTACTTGATAAGGAACGTTGACTCACCAGTTTTTTGATTTACCAAAACGGGAATAATCAGTTCAGTCCCATAAAATAATTGGATAAGCTGACCCGGAGGAGGTTAGTTCAGTTAAACAGAGAGACAGACAGACAGACAAAAAAATTAAAAATTATTGTTTTGAGTTGTACTACATTAATAAAGATCCCCAACAACATTATCAAATAATAATTGTCAGAAAAGATGATGAAACTAAATTTTTTTTGCATTTTGCTGTATCTCGCACACAACAGGGCAGATCTAATAAAACCTAGTGTTAACACACTCTGTTTCCCATTTTCCACCGAATTCTAGATACATAGCGTGTTGAGTGGCTAATCTCAACGCCGCGCTTTACCTCACCACCATACCAAAGAAATGAAACTATTAAATATTTCATTTCCTCAGAATAAAACACAATTATAAGAAAAGAAAACTGTTATTTAAAAAGATTTAAAAAACCAGCAGTTTGTACACTAAATGGAACTCCAATTAAAGTGTAATTGTACCTAAATAACGTTAGATGGTAATTTTTCATAGCCAAAGGGGACTTTTCGGTCATTTTTATCTCAATACCCTTAATTACAGGGTGGGATTGTGCCATAAAATAAAGGGACAGATTACGTTAACAATTATTTGAATTAAGCGGCTTACAACACAGGAATTTGAGGGATTTTCGTAAGGTAATAATGTGAGTTTTGTTCGCATCAATTTATCGTTTGTACCTTGTTTGATATATTTAAAAAAAATTGTGTTAATCTTTTTCTTATTTTACCGTCACGCTGTTTCCCGCCTACAGCAGGGTAGGCAGAGAAGGCACTCCGTTCCCCATTTTTACTCCGAGTGCTGGATAGACTCAACATCGTGATTTGACTCGACACCAGCGTGAAGTAAATGGAAATATTAAATATACTTCCTCGAGTGGGAATCGAACCCACAACCTGTCACGTTTACATTCTCACTTTGTACCCCTGGGCCACGACTCGCTTGCTTTGCTTTTGCTTGGTGCTTATTTTACTTTAATATAATATGGGAAAAATTATAATTCTACAGGCAATGTAAAAATTGATAAGATTTTTATTTTTTATGAAATTAATGGCGTATAAATTTTCCGACTTCCAATTTTAATGAAGAAGACGGTTGGAAACTCACACCCAAAAAAGTATTCAGAACGAAGGATTTCTAAAAATCTATAATTCTAAGTACACACGATCAATCCGGTTAAACGGTCATCTAAAATATAATAATTGTATAATGTAATATTTCGACTCATTAAATAACTTCGTACTAAAAAAAGTATTTCCTATTTTAGATGCTTCAGTAACTATAGACAAAGTGACTGAAGCTGAGGTTTTGCACCTCTGTGTGTCTGTAAACGCGACTGGTTGTGGTTTTGATCCCCACTCGAAGTAATTAAATATTTATTTAAATTTATATATCCAGCTCTTCGCTCTGGTGTCCAAGCAAAAGTACGTAATACGTAAGCAACCACGCAAACGTAAATAAACACGCAAGCCTCCAAAATTTGGCGGAAATTGGGGAACGGATTGTCTTAACAATAAGTTCCCTTGCCTTCTGTGTGCGGAATAAATACATGCTGATTTATTTATTTATTTAAATTTCAATATTAGAACAAAGTTTAGATTATTCATTAAATTATACACATGGTAATTATGTCTTTAACTCTTCGAAAAAAAAAACTTCGCTAACTTTTATTAAATCCATTCATCCATTTTACAAATAAATATTTTCAGTACAAATATAAATATATATTGTAGAAATATTTACACACGTAGCAGACCATACGTAGCCCACCCTATATAAGACCTAACATAAAAAGCTATGCCTCCAACGTCCCGACTTCAACCCTATTTAACCCTTCATGAAATTTTACATAGGTATTATATGTAATCTTGTTCTACCTTTTTCTTTATTATAACGCTCGAAGCGAAACCTTTTGCAAGGAATCTTATTTTTTTTTGGTTTATAGCTCCAAGCTGTCTCACGCATACAGAAGAGTAGGCAGAAGAAACCTAGTGTTAAAACACTCCGTTCCTCACTTGATGACTTCATAATCAGTTCAATCTAGTTACGCCAGACGTGCTATTAATTGCCACCAGTTTAATATTCTCCTTAAATATAAAAAAAATACTCAAAGTTTTCATTGTAAAATTTGTATTTATAAATTAAAAATCACTAATAGTAATTTTAATGACCCAATATCCGGTGAATTTGATCTATCAAAAATCTTCTTCATCATATCAATATAGTATGTATTTTGTAACGGAAACCCATAATAGTCTCTTCCGTTTTCAGAAATCCACAAACTATCTACTCCCAATAAATAGTGATTTCTCAATATGTGTGTCACGGTTAAAAAAATATTACTTCCATATCAGCAAATAAAAGTTTCATATATAATGACAAAATATAATATTTTTAAGATTATTATTTTTATACTAGATTAATATTTTTATTATTAGTTCACAAATGCCAAAGAAATCGGTGAACAAACATGAAATATATATTTAAGTGTCGAACATACAACTTCCTCTTTTTTAGGTCGGTTCAAAACAATACAAACTCATAATAAACTTGACCTATCTTAAAAATACACTTTGAACATAAAACGCCTATTTTAATAGTAGAACTGTTTGAAAGATATTTAGAGATGAATCACTTTTCTTAAGGGTGTGATGAAAGAACAGGGAACAAAGTGTGACTGTAAATCGTCTGGTTGTGGGTTCGATCCCCACTCGAGGAGATGAAATATTTACTTAAATTTATATTTCCATTTCTTCGCTCTGGTGTGGAGTCAAAACGCGGCGTTGAGTTGTGCCACTCAACACGCAATGCCTCCAGAATTCGGCAGAAAGTGGGGAACGGAATGCCTTAACACTAGGTTCCCTCTGCCTACTCTGCAGTGTGCGGGATACAGTGTGAAGCAGAAAAAAAAGATGTTACAAAAGATAACTGCTTAATTTTTTATTTGTTTTATGTACTTACATATGTCATCCATGTCATAAAAAGATATTAAAAATATTTAAATGAATTTCTTCAAGAAAAAGTTAAAAGTTATAAAACTTTTCAAGTTTTATTCATATTTGTATTTGACTTATCGTGATTAAAATAAATTTATTTCAATATATTGAAATTTTTTGAAATGTCAGCGTGTAAATTGAATTGTTTACAACAACACCATGTAGGGGGTAAACCGCCGAATCACTGGCGCCCAATAAGTTTGATGCAAATGTCGATCGTAGGGGTTTTAGAAACTTTAAATTCAATATTTTGAAAGCTTTCTTTGATTATTAGATTGTAAATATAGAAAAATGCATTTATCGGTAAGATTCTAGATCTTAAATGGTTGTACAGTATAAATCACAGAATTGAATACGACCACTTAATACGCTGTATCCCGCAAATCGCAGAGTAAAAATAAAAACAGACAGGGCAAGAGAATCTAGTGCTAAGACCTTTCGTCCTCAAGTTTCCGCCCGAATTCAAGACATCAATAATAAATAAATGGCGAAGCTCGACGCTGAGTTTTATCTTATTACGAGTTAGGATACTAAAATTTACTTTATTATAGTTTCCGCGTGCGAGCCATTTAAAAATTATTAAAACAAAAAGGATTCACTAAAATAAATCCTATTTTTTTTATAGTACATGAGGACCAGACGGTCATTGCGCCCAATAAAGGATTGAAAAAACTTATATAATCGATTCAAATACTATCGTGATCTGCACATAAATAGAATTTGCCTGTCTGTCTGCTATTTTAATATTCCGGTTTCTAAATTCACTTATCCACTCATTGACGCCGTCGTGACGCATCAGCACTGTGTTTGACTGTAAACCTGACGATTTTGGATTCAAAATCAACTCAGAGGAATGACTAATTTTCATGTGTTCTTTTCGATAAGAATAAATTCAAAATTCTCTAAAATTGAATAGAAATTGGGGAAATACGAGATGCAGCTTAAAGCAAAGGATACATTTGTTTTTTCTTACATTTTTTGACACTAAAACATTCTGTTATGTACATTTTTGATATTTTTTCTTTGTACCTAATCCTAAAAATAATTAAATTGAATTTAATAGAAATTTTATCTTTTATTAAATTCGACGCGTAATCAGTTAAGAAATTTATCACGAAGTCACTTACAATTTAAGTAAAGTAAGAAATTTGAAACGTGAAATTTTATAGGTATTTAATAAACAAAAAATAATTACAAACTTATATTTGTATTTTAGTTTAGTATTTCATACAAAATGAGTGCATACGCCCGCAAATTTAAGTTTGTCTACTTTATTCGCCACGTAATCAAACCTGTAGGATAGTTTCAGTAAACCTGAACTTATTAAATTTGACAAGAAGTGAAAATTTACAGTACAAATAAAGGAAAAAAAACCACAAAATGGAAATTTATATTAATATTAGATAAATACTATTACAAACTTGTGATTGTAGTTCATTACATACAAAATGAATGCATACGCCCGCAAACTTAAGTTTGTCAACTTTTATATGTTGTATTTTCCCGTTGACCAACAATCTTGAAATTGGTATGGAACCCCATAAAAGAAATCACTTTTTATTCAACCGGGCAAAACCAGGGTGGGAAACCAGTAATAAAAAAGTAAGGAGCATCATATGAATCAACAGTTCAAAGTTAAATTCGTTACGAAGTTGCCAGCCTAATTCGTTTACCCATACGGGAAATTAAATAGATAGGTAATTTGGCAACCCCATTAGTGGGGAAGGGTAGTATGTAAACTAGGGTCAGATTTATAGCCATATATATTTGGCATTATATTACTTGAAACGCTTGTTAAGCTTTTTTTTTTAAGAATCGTAGTTTCTTTTTAACATTTTTTATTCACATAGTCTAAATAAGTAAATAATAATTAGTAATATATAAATTAATGTTAATTGGTAATATAAGAGTTTAAAGTTTAACTTCTTCTTTATGTTGCATTCCATTTCCCACATACCATCCAAATTTCGAAACATTGTTTACTGAATAGCGGAACACAACATCGCATTTTGTCTTGCTGCTATAACCAGGAAATAAAAACAATTCACTAATTTAATGAATCCACGATAAAGTAAGAATAAGCCTTCTCCAAAAGCCTTTATCCTCTACTAACAAATTTTATTAATCTAGTACTCTTTACTATTAATAAATCTGTCACTTACTTTTAAAATTAATAAATTTCTCTAAATAGACAGTAAATAAAGAACAAAAGTGATTTAACACCACATCCCTAATACTAGGGGTGAGGACGTGCAAATATAAAAAAAGCAATATTAAGCAAGCAATCACTAACGTAATTCAATTTATCTGTGTTTTAAACATTACGCATAAACTTTTTGCGCTCTCATTCAAAAACATTAATATAGATGAATAGTGTCTGGCGAGACGCCAGTGTGACTATGTATCGAGATTACTACTGATTTAACGTTTTTTTTAACGTGAGTTGCTGTCGAGTATATTTATTATTAACTGATTTTAAATAAACCGAGATTATTATTGTGACATATGTGAGATTGTCGTAATTGACCAATACAAGGAGCGGCAAGGACATGGGCGAATGGATAAGGGGCAGGTGGTCTGCCCAACCCAGAGTGGCCTTGTGCCCACCCCATAAATTTAGTAACAAAAAATTTACCCTGAATAATTTAAAAAAAACCTTTACTATGCTATATAAATCTATTAAAAGCTAAAAAAAATATTTATAAAATTTAGTAGTGATCAACATGTTTTATTTTATTCAAAGTTGTAAGTATTAAAATGTTAATAAATTAATTATTAAAATAGAAAACTTGCATCTCAGCAAAAATAGTAACGGCTCATTGTAAATAATGAGACAAAAAAAGAAATTATATGTACATATATTTAAATTGTGATTTGCCTAAATAAACAGGCCCATCGTAGCGCAGAGGCACAAGCGTGCGACTGTAAACACGACGGTTGTGGGTTCGTTTCTCACTCGGGGTGATGAAATATTTGACATTTCATCATTTTAATTTCTTAGCTCTGATAACGATGCAAAGCGCGGCTTTGAGTTCCACGAACGAACGGAAGTATCTTTATGGGGTGTCTTAACAATACTTTTCCAGGTTCCTTCTGCCTATCATGCTATGTGCGGGATACAATGTAAACAAAAAAAATAAGCACTAAAGTACGATACTTGCTGCTTTGCTCCAATGAAATGTTTTTTAATTGACAGTACATTCCACAAAAAACCTTGTCATTTCCTGACGTTAAAATTTGAAAGATGAAAATAAAAGAGGATCGATTCAGCCATCCAAGAGTAACGGACGGACAGACAGAGTTGCTATGACATTTATAATAGTAGTATGAATGTTAATAAATTTTGAATGTTAAAAATATATATATTAGTAACCTCTGTCACAAGTTGTAAATTTAAAATGTTTATTTCGTTCAAATCCATAAGCTAACAGTTGATCAACTTTTTCGAAAATTCTTCTACAATATTTAATTAAATAATTCAAGGAAATAATATATATATATATATATATATATATATATATATATATAATTATATATATATATATATATATAACAAATATTGAAATCAGATTATTATTTAATGTAATATTGTGCTAAATAGTTGAAGTTCTCCATAAAGTTATTGTTAATATAAGAACACGTGTGTCACACATGAAAATAAAAAATAGAATGCTAAAATACTATATATAATAACGTTTCCCATTTTGTAGGGAATGCAAAAAGCTTGTTAAATACGTCTTTATAAATATACGGGAAAAGATTTTTGTAAGAAATAATACTTACATAGTATAAAACAAAACGTTTTTTGTTAGCTTCTCGCTGTATCCCGCACATGACAGGGTAGGGAAGGTATTTTAATGGGAACGAAGTGTCTTAACATTAGGTTCCCAGGCTCTCTCTGTCTACCCCGCTACGCAATGTTTCTAATCTAGACGAAGAGCGGAGCGACGAGTGTCTTGACCCTAAGTTCTTTTCTTTTGTCTACTTGTTATTTTTCTTTTTCTGTTTGTCTACATGAAGCTGGAAAATAGAGTTTTTGAGAAAAATAATAAAATTTGGACAAACGATCAAGTTTTATTAAAACTTATAGCGTTTTTGTGTCCAAATGTTATAGATTGTTCAATGTATCTAATCAAAAATATGAAAATATTACTAATACAAACGAAAATCTAATATTATAAATTTTTAAGTGCTGTACATAAACGTACCACCCAAACGTATAAATAATTAAAATTTCGAATAAAAATTGTGTTAAAATAGCAAAATATAGAGTTAATATTCATCGCTTATTCGCACGTCCGCACTAGAACTGAATACGTTTATGTGATTTGGGTTGAAACACTGTGTGTTATAACGAAATAACAAATTGAATATTTTATAAAATTACAGCACTATTATAGTTTTTAATATTTTATTATTGTTTCTTCTAAAGCCCATACACAGAACACAGCACATCTTCATAGGTCGTAGATTTGAATCTCGTGATCGGGTTTACCTTATTAGAACCCAACACACTATGCCCCATAAATTAAAAACGATGTAATGTTATATTTTTTTTCTGCCTCAGCAATTAAGAATATATTTTTATATTAGTTTAGATAATGATAGAAACGATGACTAGTTGCTATATGTATTTATATTGTTCAATATATTTAAATAATGTAACCTCTTACCACTACCTAAAATCTAGGAAATTTTATTTCGGATTTGAACCCACAACCCGCTACGCCACGATAATATCGGCGAGAGGAAATTTATATTAGGTTTTATAACTTCACGTTAGATTTTGTGTAAAAATACTCTTTGTTTTCCCCCACATTTCGTAAATCAATCTCTGTGATATTCTCGAGATCATGTTATAAACGTGGAATTAAGCCTAGATACCAGCGCGAGAAAATGAAAACAAATAATTCCTCAAATAGGAATTGAACCCACAACCGTCGCCCTTACAATCAGACGCTGTTCCGCAACCCGAATTTACTATTCATTTAAAACTACATCCAATATTTTGTAGCATTACACATTTTTCATTCATTTGTCAATACAAAATTCAAAACTAAATTCGCACAGCTCTGTTATTCATAGCGGTTATGCGGGTGGCAGTTACATATTGATGACGTCATCACTCCGCCAATCACCGCTAATTCTGATGTATTACTTGCACAGTCCACTGAACGTTCAAGTGTCGATTACTAATAAAATTGGCGTAAATATATACTTATTTTATAGTTACGAGTATAGTATTATGAAAAAAAATCCCTCCCTAAAAAAAGGATCCCTCTACCTACCCTGTTACACGCGAAAAACACTACAAAGCTAATTTAAAGTATATCTATAAAATATACTATATCATAATACTGTAAGAGGCCAGTCGTGGCGCAGGGGCACAAAGTGTGACTATAAAATCGACTGGTTGTGGGAAAATATTTATTTACGTTTATATTTTCATTTTTTGTCGAGACAACACGCGGCGTTGAGTTCCGCCACTCAACACGCAATGCCTCCAGAACTCGGCGGAAAGTGGGGAACGGAGTGTCTTAACACTAGATTCCCTGTGCGGGATACAACGTGAAGCTTAATATTTTAATAATTATAATAAAAAAATATATATTTTGTATTATTGTCTAGGTTTATATATTTAGTATCAACATAGACCATAGTATAAAATTTAAAGTAAACACATTCACCAATAATCGCTTAAATCCAATACAATAGTTACCATACATACATACTCGTACATATACACAAAATCAATACTAAAATAGTATTTCAAACGAGTTAGCTCAATATTAGTTTCAGGCAAATTTGAATTCCTAACCCGAACTGAAATCAGTTAAGCGGAGTGGGGATTGGTCGTGAGCGATGACGTCATCAATACCTGTCGCTCGACCAACCACAACTTGTCTGGCTTGACTAATATGGCGCTCCTCATTCACTCTTTTAGTGGCCTTTAGTGCTTAAATTTTGTAAAAACCTGTAGGAACTTATGTGCTGAAATATGTAGTTATAAACTTATAATAGAAAAATGGAATGAAATGGAAAAATGTACGCTACCCATTTTTCAGGACCTGCTGAAGAGTGTCAATGAGAGTCGTCTCAGTAGAAGTCAACCATTAAAGCAGCAGCAGCTCCTCTCATCATCAGGAAACCTGAAGCTGGTAATTTGCAATCACACAAATGAACGATTTTGTCACAAAACTTGAGCTCACTATAATCATGTTAAGACGAATATATATATAAATAAATAATAGTTATTTTTTAACTTCACGCTGTATCCAGATCATAGCAGGGTAGGCAGAGAGAACTTGGGACCCTAATGCTAACACTTCCACTACAATGAAGGCACTTCCAAAGTGTGGAACACTTTCCACTGGATTCTGAAGTCATCGCATGTTGAGTGGCAAAACTCAACCCGTTACCAACGCGAGGAAATATCTAAAATATTAAATTTCTTATTCCCCCGAGTAGAATTCGAACTCACAACCGTCATGCTTATTAGTTTCAGTCGCTCGCTTGTGCTCCATCACCACGATGGCCTAAAATAAAGTATAATGCTACTAAAATACCATTTTGGTGGTATAATATCTTACAAAACATCCTAAAAAAAGTACAGACCATTACAAAAAACGTTCTATTATGTAGATGAAAACAAATGATTTCATTCGACGCTAAGCATGTTCTACTCATTTTCGTGAGGGTATCACCTAACGGCTCGGAAAAATTCTGGTCGACCCTAGACAGAGATCGGGATGCTGCGGAGCGCGGGAGAGAACGAAACAACAAGTGTTTGCTCCTTCATCTTTGTGGAAGTAAAGGGCAAATGCTGTGACTGCCATATTGATGTCATACATTGCTTAAATGTGTAGCAGATGTGGCAGCCAGTCTTAAGTTCACTAGCATTTTCTCGTTTTATATATTATGTTCTATAATTTTGTAAAAGATACAGTCGTTTGTTATAAAAAAAAGAAGATAATAAATTGATATATTTCATGTTTTGGTGTGAACTTCTTAGGTTGAAAGTTCAATCCGCACTCGGAAGTATGATTGTATTTCAAATTATTTTCATTTCTCTGTTCTAGGGAGCAAGGAAAAGCGCGGAATTGAATTCCACCAAATATGGTAGCAACATGTATTAGGTGCTTTCTGCCTATCCAGGTATGCAGGATAATGGAGGATTCACAGTAGGGGAGAGGTGGCATGAAAGAGCCAGTTTACTAAACGAAGCAAAAAAATATACTTTTAATTAAAGAAATTAAGTTTTTTTTCTCTCAAATTATTATTCATTTATTAAACTAGATAATTTCATACGAAATAAGCTTTAAATACAATAAAAAAGCAATAAAATATTCATTTTAAAAAAATGTGTCATTTGGCTCTTTCATAACATTTCAGTATTGAAAGAGCCACCAAAAGTTATGAAAGAGATAGTCTTATATTATGAGGTGTAATAGTGAAAATTATGCAAAATAATAACAATGCACTATTAAATAAAAACAATTTAATAATCCTTATTAAAAAGTAATGTTTTTTTAAATTATATTAATCATTTTAAGTAAATAATTCTAACAATCTCATATTATTTAAACCAATCATGTTATATTATTTTATTTATATTCTTTTTTTTATTTTTAGAGGCGGATAGTTCTTTTATTAATAAAAATCACGAAAATTAAACTAAATAATAAATTATTAATATCTTCTCAAAAACAACATACTTAAATTATGAGATCTTTTTCAAGGCAAAGCCATCTCTTTCAAGGCCCATCCACCCGGCTCTTTCATAACTTATTCTTTAAAAAAATATAACCTTCAAAATCACAAGGATATCAAAACTTTTGAAATTCAGTTTTAATCCAGTTACAAGGCCAAATATATACATAAACTCGATCCACAATCCAAGTACCTATATTTGTTTACAATGAAATACTAAAAAACAACACAAATGAGGTAAAAAAGTTACTTTTGAGTGCCAAAAACTTCAACTCGACATATCGGCGTCCGTTGGTTCCGAAGATGTGTAAATTTTTTGTGGGTGTTGGGAAATCTGTGTTGCCATTTAAAAATAAAATATTCTATCGAGCCCGTTCCTAAACTACTATAATATTGCAGGTGGCTCTTTCATAACCTGGCTCTTTCATGCCACTTCTCCCATATAATGCCGGTCATGGTTCGTTTTCGGTCCAATAATATAATCTTGTATAAGGAATATGCTTGTATCCGTGATTGGACCAGAACTTCTTTGATAAAAATAAAAAATACATCATCGGTAAAACATGAACCTTCTAACTATCACGGGTTAGAACATACAACCTGCTGACAGACGAACAGACGGACGCGAAGCGGAGTCCTTTGGGTGCAAAAGGCTAAAAATATCCCTACATGTAATATACCTACTATAAACTAAATCAAATATTTAATTATAATTTAAATTACCGCCGTCTCATATCTTATCCTGCATAACGTAGTAACCACTAAAACTAGTAACGTAACTCCGACAACTTTCCTTATTGACTAGAATGTTGCTACTCCCACGCAGTGAGTACTGTAAAGAAATTTCTATACAATTTATAGCCTGGAACACATCTATAATGGCATTTCTAAGCACTAGTACTCGTAAAAAGTACGATAACTGTGAAAAGCCTCATAAATTATAATAAGTAGATAGGTATTTATATTATAGAAGCCAGTAGTGACGTAGGGGCACAAGCGTGCCACTATAAACGCGACAGGTTGTGAGTTCGATTCCAACCCGAGGAAATTAATTAGTAAATATTTCAATTTCCTCGCTCTGGTAACGAGGCAAAGCACGGCGTTCCGCTACTTACTCTTTCTTTTACAAAGTTCAGCATTTATTGGGGAACGGAATTATCTTAATGGAAACGGAGTGTCTTATGTATGATCCCAGGTTCTCTCTGTCTACTCTACTATGTGAGGGGTACATTATGAAACTAAAGAAACGTACTTACAGTAACTGACTGTTGACGGAAATGGAAAGAAGTAATAGACTATTTTATTTCCTCTCTTTTGTAACAAGACGCAGCGAGACGTTGGGTTCAACAAGCAATGGGCAGAAAGTGGGTGAACAGAGTATCTTAACTAGTGTTAACTAGTGGTGGTGCTCTGTCTTTTCTGCTTCAGGTATGCGGTATACAGCACGAATCTAAATTTTCAAATCGTACTGACTTGGAATATGGACAAATGTATAAACATAAACTACCCAACACAAAAATTATATGTTAATATAATTCAGTAGTTCCTGAGATTAGCACTTGCAAACAAACAAAGTCTTTAGATATATAATATAAAATATAATATTATCATAGAAGAATAAACCAGGCCGATAATAATATAACAACGAAGCTCTGTTCTTAACTTTCTGCCAAATTAGGGATAACTTGTTTAGCAGGTTACGAACGCTGACTACTTATTTTTAGGAATTTTAATTTCCCCCTAGCTAAGGGGACTTAAGTATCATATAAGTACTTCAAGGGCAGGGGTTATAGAGCCTCGTTTCTGCTGACAAAGCAACTAGGGGGAAAAGCTGGAGAAAACGTGAAGTAATTGTTATAAAAATTGTATTATACTTGTATAAGGTTAAAAGTGAATGAACTCTATAGTTTTTAATGAAGCCAGCAGAGATAGTGCTGAGATAATGAAATAAAAAATATTAATTTCTATTCGTTGTTTATTGTAGTAATCCAGCCTATTGTAAGATAGCTAGTGAAAAATGTATTAATAAAAAATCACTCCATTTGTAGTTTACATCCTTATTACACTCGGAAGAATTCATTATTTTCATTTTCTCGCTCTTGTAACAAGACAATGCGCGGAGTAGAGTTCCGCCACTCACCACGTAATATCTCGGAAATTGGGCAATGTGTGGGAAACGGAATGTTAGTCTCAACACTAGGTTCCCTCTGCATACTGTACTGTAAGTAATATAGTGTGGAGCTAAAATAAATGAATCATTAAATTAAAGAAACTTCTACTTTCTCTTTTCCAAAAATAAATTGTCATAAATATTTCCAAAATCAATTAATTATACTTTGGAAAAATATTATATATCAATTTGATTAAGACATTATTTCGATGCAGTGTGTGATAACGATATCAAATGTTGTAAGAAATATCGACTTATTTAAAAAAAAAAATGTTGAAAATACAATATACTTTATTTTAATTAAATAAATAAAATGTAAATAAAATACATTACATCTTAGCTTAATGTCAAAATAAATAAAAGTGATTGAAAAAAGTAAAAAAGCTTGGGCTCGTCCGGGATTTGAACCCGGGACCTCTCGCACCCAAAGCGAGAATCATACCCCTAGACCAACGAGCCGCTTGACAAGGTTGTTAAAATTAAAACATTCATAGTACGATAACTTAAATATGTACATATACATATGTATTATATAGTAATTAATATTCGTATTTTTTTTTCCACAATTAAAAAAAAATAAAATGGTAATGAGGCCAGTCGTGGCGCAGCGGCACGGAATGTGACTGTAAAATCGACTGGTTGTGGGTTCGATCCCCACTCGAGGAGATGAAATGTTTACTTAAATTTATAATTCCATTTCTTCGCTCAGGTGTAGAGGCTAAGCGCGGCGTTGATTTCTGCCACTCAACACGCAATGCCTTCAGAATTCGACAGAAAGTGGGGAACGAAGCGTCTTAACACTAGGTTCCTCCTGCCTACCCTGCTGTGTGTGGGATACAGTGTGAAGCTGTTTTTTTTTAAGATGGTAAAATGTTAACATAGCGAGCTTAAAACTTGACCATTACTCTATATAATTACTACAAGTATATTATAATGTATTATTTTGCTTTCTAACTTGTATTATTAATGTATGTATTTCAAATGTCAATTTTAAAATAATATAAAAACACGTCGATCCCGTGATCGAATGGTAAAAATTAAGAACCGTGTATATGATTTCATCAATTCACATTAGTTGTCTCTGAACCTAACAAACTCCTCATTTTTGTAGTTTTAAGTATAGAAATGGAACGACTCGAATTTGAATCCGTACCCTCTCTAATCAAACATGCTACTACCACTACACAATCATAACGAAACGTAATTAAACGCTAAATTCATATAAAATCAAATCCATACATATTCTAAACCAACAAATTAAGTAAATAGGTGGTTATTTCGTAATATATCATCAGGGAGAGTGTAGAGCCGGACGTAGTTACGCGGGATTGCCGTTTGATTTGTTTATGACGTCACAATAAGCCCACTGTGTAATTAACCGCGAACTGGTTTACTCTGTATGGTTTGTGAAAATTGTCAAATATGTAGAGTTGAAATTTTCTGTTATTCGTATTAGGACACTATTTGGAGAGTGGGGGACGGAGTGTCTTAACATTAGGTTCTGTCTTGTCGATAGGTATGCAGGATTTGCTTTGAGAAAATTATTATTATTATTATATTATTATTAAATTATATATATTTTTTAGCTTCATCCCCAGCGCCACGTTCTTTGCAAACCGCTCTCGTCTTGACCACTGTCATCAACCTCTTCAAAATATTAAGAAACTACTAAATAGTTGAGTATGAGTTCCGCCACTCAATACGCAATGGCTTCAGAATTTGATGGAAAGTGGGGAATCGAGTGTGTTAACACTAGGTTCCCACTGCCTACCCCGCTGTGTGCGGGACACCGTGAAACTGATTTTTTTATCACTACTTTTGGAATACAAATGTAAGAAGAAAAAATGTAACGTAATTTTTTGTTCTGTTTTCATTAGGTATGCTTATGACGCAATAATACAAATATGAACTTATTATGAAGTAGTTTTATCACGGTATAATGTGAAAACTTGATAGCGAAAGAGAGTCATGTCAATATTTTGCTTCTATTATTAAAACACGATTTTTTTAGCTTTTTAAATAGAACATTATTACTATTATCATCATTACATCTAAGTTAATTTACTGATTGGTTAGATAGATACCCAAAACTATATAGAGGCGGTACCTAGGTTCTTATAGCGCAAGTCAAGGGAACTGCTCCGAGCTCCTCACCCTGCATCTTGATGGGTACCACACATAGACACCATGGGAATCACACTAACCTAACCGTTAAAAATACCTATACATATTTTAAATGTCAACATTTCTTCAAATAGAATTTTAATTAGTAACCACCATAAAACACATCTAAGCGCCCACGATGTCATACCAAATTTTATATAGAATCTTTGATAATATGCTATTGCTGGTGATAGCATGTATAAGAATACGGAACTCGCGCAACTCAACGCTTTACTTTATCTTCATACTTCATCGGAAAAATTAAAATAACTGATCCCTCCGATAGAAAATGAAACCCACAACCATCACGTTGACAGTACGCTGCGCAACGACATCCTTACTCTTTTATACATAATATTATATATAAAACAATATATAAAAGCACATCTAATTAACAGAAATCTCCAAGGAAATTAATTATAAACTTCTAGATAGCTAATTAAAAATATAAACTCCATTCTATTTACTGGAGAGGCATTTGAAAATCCTTAAATAAGTATTGTTTATGCAAAGAGCGACAAGGTACGACCAACTTCGCCTGGTCATCAGTTATTCAATAAAGTTCGGACTGGCCGTACGTACTCGCTATGGAAAGTTTTAGATAAGTAGGCAAGCTGTATGAATAATGCATGGATGTAATTTCATTATTCGATGACACTACGTGACCAGTTTAGTCATTTTAAAATGGTTTTTGTGGGCAGTTTGATTGTGGGGGTAGATGGGAGAATGGAGATTTTTGTTTTTGTCTGTTTTATTTGTTAAATGGAAGTATTAAATCTATAATTTAAGAAGGGGTTCAAATTTTGGGATAAATATAAGATATTTTATTGTTTTAATTTTTATACTTACTGCTTCTAAATAAGATTTTACAGGATATACATATTGTTATTTACTTACAGTAATGTACATACATTTAAAACTAAACAATTTTAAATTTCAATATTAAGCAATTCTTATAGCTTCTTATCTAAATAACAACATAAACAAAATTATATAAATTTAATTATATATATTATTTTTAATAACACTCAAAATATACAAAACACAAAACTACACACCAGCTATACAACCTCACGACTGTACCTACAGTTAAAAATAAAAAAAATATTGATGCCATAATTTACTTAAATCCTAAACTATAAAATCTTATATCATTGGAATGAGCGCATATAACAGTAGTAAAATTTTCATTATAGTTATTCGGTAAGGCAAGCTCGAATGTCAGTCATTTTAGTCCAGCATTAAATTATCTATATTTTTACTAACACTAGCGGCACCCCGCGCCGTGATCTTTTTTATTGAATATTTTTTAAGTGCATTAAGGTTATGTATGCCCTTATACACTTAATAAATAAAAAAATATAAAAATAAATAAAAAAAAAATATAAAAATAAATAAAATTTGCCAGAGCGAAGATATGGAAATATAAATGTAAGTAAATATTTCATCTCCTCGAGAGGAGATCGAACCCACAACCAGTCGGTCTTACAGTCACACTTTGTGCCCCTGCGCCACGACTGGCCTCAAATTTATTAATAAATATATATTTTCATATCTATCTAAATAAGAAAACGCGGATAAATAGTAAACTATATGCTGCT
Organism: Heliconius himera; assembly: GCA_021202915.1. Taxonomy (NCBI): domain Eukaryota; kingdom Metazoa; phylum Arthropoda; class Insecta; order Lepidoptera; family Nymphalidae; genus Heliconius; species Heliconius himera. The sequence goes on along the minus strand of JAJHJA010000817.1, from coordinate 10,256 downwards.
CTATAATCCAGTGGAGATCAGTTAAAAATCAGTTTAACTGTTCCAGAGATTAACCCGAACAAGCGGAAAGACAGGCACAGATTTTAAAATTATTTATATGCTCTTGAAAAAACACGGTTATTTTGCAATCACAGACAGCCATTTCAATATTATTAATAACTTATTAGTTATAAGAAAGCCAGCAAACTGATTGTTTTGTTTATTACTAATATCAGGTTCGTATTGTAAAAAATGTTTTTTGTGTTTATTTATCGAGAAAGGTAAAAAACAAAAGAAATAGAATTTTCGAGACTACGCTGAACAACTCTTAGTTATTTCCATTGGCTTGAGCGAGTAAAGCCACAGTTCGAGTTAGTATTATTTAAGATACATCCGCTATTTACATAAATAAGTGTATGTACGTACCACAGCTTTAACGACAACATTTCTAGCGCAATGATTTTTTCATTGCTTTCTATAAAAATCTAATCCCTTTTTACGATTACTACATAAAATTCGGAATTAACAGTCTCCAATGTAATGCATAGCAAAATGGCTGTAAAAATGGTTGATTGGACATCAGGCTATTAGGTGGGAATCTGAATGTCGCGTCTCAAATACTACTGCTACTATTAAATAATTTAAATATTAATTCTTGGAAGTTGTTTATAGGAAACAACAACTATCTATAGCCTATTATCCGAAAGACTGACACTACTGACTGAATATTTGATGTTGTCACGACTCAGGGGCACAAACGTGCGATAGTCAACGAAATGGTTCGATTCCCACTTAGAGTAATGATTTTTTTAATTTCCCCGCTTTGGTAACATGATGTTGAGTTCCACTACTCAACTAGCCCCTCTATAATACTTCGAGAATTCAGCGGAAAATGGGGAACGGAAGTCTTTTAATAGAACGGTGTGTCTTAGGATAAGTTCCCAGGTCTCCTATGCCTTCCCTGCCCTACATATGGGTATAATACGCAACAACAAACTAAAAAAATATTAGATACTATGTACTTGCCTGTTGTACATTAAAAAGTATTTTACTTTATCTTACTTTTAATAGATGGGATTGAACCTACAATTATCACTTTCAATCGTATTTACATTAGAAAGCCCTATACTTGAACTCCAAAGCCAAAATACTTAAATGAAGGGACATAATGGCCATCCTTGTAACAAGTTATAAAAATTTTCAAACACTAATTTCTAAAGAAATATTAGCAAAATTTTGATTAAATTTCTTCTATACAAGAGAGCCCATCATTTTTTTAACTGAGAGGCCTAAGAGAACCTTAGCACATTTGACATTTCAACGGTCAAGGTTAATGCTGTCTAATAAGATGATAAAAATTGTTAACTTCATGTTAAAATTTATATAATGAGTGAAATGTGCAGAAAGTGGGAAGCAGAGAGTTCCTATCTACACAAATAATATAAGTTTTGTCGACCTACCGTAAAGAAGGTAGGTGTAAGAAGATAAAATTTGAATAAGTAAAAGCTTCACTGTATACCGCATATAGCAGGATAGGCACACAGAAGCTAGTGCTAAGACACTCCATTCTTCATGTACCGTCCAATTTTTGAGACATTTTGTGTTGGGTGGCGAAACTTCACGCTTTATCTTATTACCGGAGCGAGGAGATAAAACTAATTCATTACTCCGACTAGGAGTCGAACCCACAACCGTTACAATCACAGGGTCTATATGTATAAATACAGAAAAGGAAGAATTTTAATAAAATATATTAATAAAAAATACCATATAAATATAAAAGAATTTATTTATAATTCAGTATTGTCTAGAGCCAGGCACGTACAAGCTAAAAGGTTATACGAGTTCGCTGATTCATCATTTCGAAGTGTCATTTGAGAGACCGCAGACGATGAGACTATGCAGGAAGTCTGTCTGAAGCTTCGAGGATTAGCCCTCAGTGACATTGGCTATATAACCACCATGTAATATATAAAGAACTTCCTCCTTTCCTTAATATATTCTTGTTTCTTGGTAAGTATCTCTTTTAAGGAGAAATGGTTTCAGGATAATAGATGAAAATATTATTTTTTGTGTTATGTTGTATTATACGTATAGCAGGATAGGTTGACGTGAAGCTAGTGGTGAAACACTCCATTCCTCACACATCATCTATTTTCCGAGACATCGCGAGAGTATGAAAAAATATATTTATTTCTTCGAACGAACATCGAACTCACAACCGTCCCGTCAGTCAACGCTTTGCCGTTGCGCCAAGGCTACACAATCATATATAAAAAAATATTTTACTATATTTTAAATGAGACCATCATGGTGCAGAGGGAAAAGGTATGAGTAAATGCGATGATTGTGAGTTTGATCCACACTCGAAGGAATTAATTATTTCTATTTAACAGCCATGTAAAACACTGTGACAAATTGATTTATTGAGTTCCGCCAAATAATACGTAATGTTTCAAATTCGTAAAGAATATTTCGGAAAATAGAGTAACGACTCTTCGACTTAAGGATCTCTCAAACAATGCCGTACGTACGATTGAAAAATATGTGAAGTTGAAAAAAAGTATGATAAAAGATGAAATATAATACTTATTTTACGTATTTACTTACGTATTCTAATATATGTTTAAAGCGTATTATAATAATATCAATTGATGAAAACTTAAAGCCAATATAAGTTGAAACATATCTCAAGACATTGAATTTACTTAAAAAAAATTCTATAAAAATGTTAAAATAAAACCATTTTACCTTATAAATTTAAAAGAAAACTCGATCCCCACAATAAAACCGTACAACCACAACTTAAAGAACTTTAAACTCATTCAACTCTAAATTCATTACATTCGCTATCTAAATCACCTATATTTATATACTCACTTTGTGTCATCCGTACAAAATGGCGGAAATAAACATGTCTTATGTGGCAATGATTCGGATTGTCACGGCCCTCCTTTAAAGTGATAACAATAAAGTGCTTCCATAAACTACGACGCATCTGGCGTCCGGCGATGTGTCTCGACGATACCCTACTATTTATAATTTAGGGTTTACTTATTTATTAAGAAAACTAAAAAAAGCTGTTGATTTGGTGTCGTGGAAAAGTTAAATAATGTTTATAAGGTAAATAGTAGTAGGGTTGAGGCCAGTCGTGGCGCAGGGCACAAGCGTGTGACTGTAAACGCGACAGGTTGTGGATTCGATTCCCACTCGAGGTAACGAAATGTTAAAAATGTATTTTCAGTTCTTAGCTCTGGTGTCAAAGTGTAGCGTTGAGTTCCGCCAATCAAAATGCCTCCAGTATTCGACGGAAAGTGGAGGGCGGAATGTCGCAACACTAGGCACCCGATGCTACCCTGCTACATATGGGAAAAAAAAATGAAATTTTTGTTTTAAGAATTATTTAAAATATCCCAAATTCCGCTACCGCCACTTTTTTTTAAATATTTAAGTCCCTAAGTATTTTTAAAAAAATTAAATCAAATTAAATCAGCTTCACGCTGTATCCCGCATACACCAGGGTAGGCAGAGGGATCCTAGAGTCAAGACACTCCGTTCTCCACTTTCCGAATTATGGAGGCATTGCGTGTTGAGTGGCAGAAGTCAACGCCGCGCTTAACCTCGACACCAGAGCGAAGAAATGGAAATATAAATTTTAAGTAAATATTTCATCTCCTCGAGTGGGGATCGAACCCACAACCAGTCGATTTTACAGTCACACTTTGTGCCGCTGCGCCACTAGCCCTACGTATTTTATTCCCTGTAATAATGAATCGGATTTATTTATCTTAATATATCTATATTATAAATAATATATCTATACGTTTCAAATATTAAATGAACGTTATAACAGTAACGATTCCAGGCCCTTCTTCCGGGCAGCCTTCGCACAAACTCCTAGAGCACCAGACCTGATTTAAAATCATAACATAAAATACAAAAACTAAAAAGAATTTATCATTGAATAATATTTAAAATGACTGAAATATGACGACATAACTGTAAAAACAAAATGCCCCGAAGCAACTGCTTTGTTATGATTTTCATTTTTATCACAAAGTAGGTCACCTTCTAAGAAAGCTCTTAATAAATTGAACTTAAATAAATTCAAAGTAGCCAAGACATAAAAACGGTTTAAGTTTGAATTGTAAATGCAATGCATGTTTATTCTTACTGTAGAATAAAATTTCTAACTTCTTTAAAAGTAGTAACTGGATGTATGCAGGTAGGTACTTACATATTCTTTGTGCTTCTTCTTGAGAAGATCATGGATAATTTAGTGACACAATACACTTTTTTTACTATTATTTTTATTACTCTTGATGATTTTATTGTTTAGCACATAATGCTGTTTAGCACATATTTCTAAATGGTACATTTATGCAAAACTCACTTAGGCGTTTTAAAAACCTCTTGGGATTTAGTACTTCTAGTATTTAACTATATGCACTAACAGTGCCTTCTTTTTTTAAAACAAATTAATGCAGCATATTACTTCAAACATATTAGGTTTCACACAAAACACGCAAGCTACTAATATAATAAATTAATATTAAAGAGGAATATTCAATCAATAAATTGTTTACAATACCAACGAAGTTAAAGCATCATATAAAATACATGATAAACAAAAATATCTCAAATACTTTGGTCACATAAGCCGCGGTACGAAATTCTTATTCAAAATCGCTGATCTATACAGGTTGGTGTAATTTTCAATGGAATTCTTCATATATTCTTTATATAGTGAATATATTATGTACAATGTATGTATGTATGTATATAAAGTAAAAGATTGGGTTACGCTTAGAGGTATTTTTTTGTAAATTTCCCTTAGAATATTAAATAATTGAAGCTTGTCAGGGCTCAGTGGAATATTTCTCCGTTTTGACAAGACAAAGCATGGCATTGAGTACCTCTACTCAATGTGCAATGTCTTGAATTCAGGTAAAGTTGAGAACAAAATGCCGTGACACTTGTTTCCGATTATTCTGCATGTCCTGCTGCTCTAGAGATATTTTACAAACTAAACATATTTAGAAATGTATAAAAGTTCAAACGTTCGTCATATATCGAACCCGCACCTTATGGTGATCGTCTAAGCGCTCTTGACATACAAGTCATGTATTATCATTTAACAACAACTTATTTTTATTGTCAGACATCGGTTTAGGGAAGCGAGAATTGGAGTTCCATTATATTAAAATTTTATACGTTTCTAAATACATATTAATAAACAAGTAAAATTAGAACCCATAACCATAACATACAATCAAATTTCTCTCAATTGTACCACAAAGTCATCATAAAAACAATTCCGTCTCCCAAATCAGTCAAACCAATTACATTACACCATACAAAACACCAAATTACCCCTTGAATGTGACCCCTTAAATATTCATATAAACAAGCAACATTTAACGCGGATTTACACCCAAAATAAATACCTTTTACAAATCTACAAAATTCCTTCATAATTTGTATATGAACGTGCATACCTCGCGTTCTTACCGCGGTTACGCTAATTCGTGGTGAGCGATGGCATCACGTGTGGCATTCCGGGACACTTCTATGTAAATGTAGGTATTATATATAATATTGTATCTCTAATATTATAATGTTACAATGTAAGCACGACGGTCGTTGGTTCGAATTATAATCGGGGAAATTGATTTTTATTTTTTACTCTGGTAACAAGATAAGGCGCGGCGTTGAATTGGATTACTCAATGTCTCGAAAATTGGGCGTGGGAAACGGAGTTTCTTAACAGAAGATTTCCTGCAAGTTATAAATAATAATCTAGATAGTAAACGTTGACTAAAATGATAATTTAAATAGAGTATTTTTTTTAATAACTGAAAGGTAACAAAGATGTAGAAGTAAAGGGCTGTTTATTTAATCTTAAATATACATAGTTAGAAACTCTGTGAAATGTAACTTCATTCAAATTCAAAATATTACTTATAAATATTAAAAAAGAATGGAAAAGTCAGGTCTCCACATAAACCTAAAAGAATATTAATTTATTTTAGTTTATTTCTCGGTCTGTCTGTCTCTGTATTTGAGCACCCTATTCTCAACAGGTTAACCGACCTAAAAACAGTTTTCACTACTGTATTGTAGTGAAACTCGCTTACATTTAGAGTAGTTGGTTTAAAATTTATAGTCATTTATTTTATTTCAATCATAATATTATTTACAAGCGGACAAAGTCGCAAACGGGTCGCTATTTACTAAATAAATGACAAAATAATCGATTTCAAAATTATATTTGTGTGTACAAAATCAAACTGATTCTGAATGCTGAACTAAATGATTCTAAATATCTAGATTTTCCAGGACAAAATCAAAACATGCTTACAACTGATATTAAAATTTGGTTAAGGTGTTATTTCTAGTACATATAACACAGACAGACATACATACATACACAAAATATATCAAACAAAATACATTTATAACACTTGTATAGCCAACATTCCGCATTCCACGATTATATTAATTCATGCTGAACAATGTATCGCATACATGACATTCTTGCAGGACAATAGCTATTAGTATGGGAGACCTGTTATTCTTACATAAAGGATGTGTTGATGCTTATGTTTATATATATTTCTGTAAAAATAAATAAAGAATAGAGTTTTTTGTAGCTCCCTCTCCCCCTCTCTCTTTTTATATATAAGTAGTAAGGACTTCGTGAGGCAATGGAACAACGTCGAACTGCAAACGTAATGATTGTAAGTTCGATCCACGTTCGGGCCAGTCATTATTATATATTTTGATTACTTTAGAGACTGTTTTCATAAATAAAATTTCCGCTTAAACTTATCTAAATAAGTAAAAAAAAAACAAAAAGTTGAGTTTTCTACTTCTTCTTTTCTTCTTCAGCATGACGCTGTATCCCGCAAGTAGGATGGAGCCTAATGTTAAGACACTCCGCTCTCTACTATTATTAGTCCGTGACATAATAAACAATATTTCGAAAATTACAACTCTAGGTTGTCTCCAGCAACGCGTAAAGCCGAACAAGAAATATAAATAATTATAGAAATTTACAACCAGACGTACATTTTAATGGAACTTGTAAGGGTCAATGTGCCCAAACCCTAAAGTGGTTGATCAATTTTATGACCGTTTACATAAATTTATCACCCTCAATGTCCACAGCACTTACGACGATTTTTTCATATTAGGGGTAGTTTGAGAGCGGGAAATTATTTAGATATACCTATCTAGATATATTTGTATAAGGAAACGTGATACGAATGGTAAATCTATAATATTAATTATAAAAATTTTTTTGGAAGTTGAAATTTGATATATATGAAGGTTGGCTACTGGAGAATTTCTCGAAAATCCTAATAGAGTTTTTTTTTAAATTTACGTTCTAATGTTTGAGACGGCTTAAATTTTTCTCAGCCTGTCGCCGTCACTGTCGGACGTAGGTGTCGAGCGCCAAGCATTCCGGTCTTGGGCTGCTCATATCCATCCGCTGCCAGCCAGCTTCTTTAAATAGTCTATCTTAGAGATGCAGGGAGTACGCTATGTTTGCCTAAACGTGAACCCAACTCTAAAGCCTAGCTTTCACCACAAAGAAGAAATCATAAAGCTTTGCGCCTAAGCTTTACGATGTCTGCTTCTTTCACTCTTCTTTTTTTTTATGGAAAAGATAAGGCAAATGAGCGTGCCGGTCACCTGATGGTAAGTGATCACCGCCGCCCACGACCCCGTGCAATACCAGAGCAGCTGCAGGTGCGTTGCCTGCCTGTGAGGTGAGTTGGGCGCCGGAGCCCGGCATTACCTGATGCGAAACGTAGTGGCATAAAGCCACTACTTCACGCCGGTTTTAAATGCCGGGGGTGGTAATGATCCGGTCGAGTCTGCCCATGCGTGTTGTCATTGCTGGCGACGTGACTCTACCACACGTACTTTAGTCGCCTCTTACGACACCACCAGTACCAGGATGATCCTATTCTAGGCCGGGATCACACGGCGTTAAAACCTCTGTTCCTCTGTTCTTTCACTCCTTTTAAATGAAACGGGCTTACATTTCCACCAACAAAGAGTTTCGTATTTTGTAATTACTTCGGTTCTAGAACTGAGCGACTTCACTTCAATTCTTTTTGCTCGACACTCTGCTCGGCTATTTATTGGTGAAAATACAAGTATATAGCATACTCTTGTGAATTCAACGTAGTCCTTACTGGTCCGGCTCCGCTGGGAAACCGGACTTGTCACGTGTCAGCTCCATCGAACATCAACTTGAATAGGTATATATAAAATACGGAATATATATAATAAATATAGCACATTAATATATATTATAATATTAAAGCAATCTGTGACGTACACTTTTTATTTATAACATCTAACTGTACAGATATTTTTACATTTTAATAATAGATTGAGAGACAATTTAGAAAACATGATGATGGAAATTGTATTTAGTAAAATTAAATTACTTAAATTAATTGTGAAATGAATTTTAAGAAATACAATGGTATTATCATTTCAGGAAAAAAACATAGGCATAAATGTTCTCCATGTTTGGTGTTCCATGCTCACCATATTAAGAAATAAGAACCTAAAATTTCTCAGGAAGTTTCTCTATTATATTTATATAGTAAATTATCTATATAATAAGAAAGTAATATTTTTGTTTTAACGAAAATAAACATTATCACGATTATTTTCTTCATTAAGCTATAAATACGCTTATTGAAAAAAGCTAAGAAAGATATCGACATAATTGCTATTTATATTACTAGTTGTTATTCGCAGATTATAATAGTTATTTTATATAGATATTTAGTTTATTTATATATTACTTACTAGTTGTCTCATAATATAAATATAACTGACGACATCTTCGGATATTCGATGGCACAGAACTGATACGACTGATAACAAATCGGACGCAGAAACAAAGGCATTATGTGCTCTCTGACACCCGATGGAGTGGAAACGACAAACTTCGTATCTCCAGGTTGAGCTTTCAGTGAAAAAGCTTCTGTACTGGTCACTGATATAGAGATTCAGAGGTTCGCTAACATAATAACAAGGCAATATAATATTCAAAATACGTTTTATAGATAAAAAAAATGTATTGCCCATTATTTTAACGAATTTATAAGTATACGTATTCAAAAGTCATTTCGTTCTCATTTGCTAACGAAAACTTAAGAAATTACCAATTTACCAATTTTGCTTATTTAATCATATTTTCCCTGCTTAATATTTCTTTCAGCTTCACGGTTTTTCCCCTTTTCCCCTTATTTTCTCCAGAATAAAATTCGAAACTATAACTATCACGTTTATGCTAGATATTAGACGCTGCTATCAACATCTAAATCAATCTATTATAATATAATATTAATCTAACCTAATAACATATAATAGTTAGTTCTAATATCAAAGTAAAGCTGTGCTTACACGAGTATTTCAGCGTTCCCAACAGAAACAGTTCAACGTAATGAGACGGAACCGTGTGCGCGTGACGCGACCTCTTTATTATTTTGAAAGGCTCACTCCGTATTGAGCTAACGTTGCTATATAGGTATTGTAGATGGAGTTTAAGCTATTTTAATTTATTTTAGATTATAAGGTTAATTTGTTATTTACTATTTATTGTTCTTTTAAGAAATACATATACGGAATCACAAACAAAAATGAGAAATGAGAGCCAAGTTACTATAATGAATAATTCATAAAAGAAGCGGAGATATATCAGTGAAAGCGTTGTACGTTCACTGAGCAGGTATATCCATGTCAAGACCTCACTATTTTTGCATACAGGCTATATTATATTTAAATTTATTGGTAAAGAAATGCATTTTCATTCAGTGAGTTTAACATGAAAATGCCGGTTTTTAAACGTTTATCTTGTATGGTTAGTGATATAGTCGTTTAAGTTGATTTAATGATACTTTAAACAATTTCCAAGAGCATTTTGGTCTAATTTATATATTTAGATTAAATAGTTTATAAGTTACAGTAATATTTGCTGTCAGTTTTTCACATTGCTCAAAAGGCTTCCTGTAAAATTTTCATTTTCCAGGTAAAATTTTTGCGTTACCCTGTAACTAACGCAAAATATATTTTTTTGACATAATGGGCAAATAAAAATTTCCTATTACGATTCGTACAACTATAATAAAAACTAATAACTTAAGTTTGGTAGAAAGGCTTTACTTTACGATTTCCTCTTATACTACTTTACCTATGTAAATTATCAAGAACGATAAGCAAAAAAGTGCCTTAATTAAATTCTATAA
>JAJHJA010000816.1:0-211651 GCA_021202915.1 Heliconius himera | reverse complement strand
AAATAAATCAAATAAATCAGCTTCACGCTGTATCCTGCACACAGCGGGGTAGGCAGAGGGGACCTAGTATTAAGACACTCCGTTCCCCACTTTCTGCCGAATTCTGGAGGCATTGCGTGTTGAGTGGCAGAACTTAACGCCGCCCTTTGGCTCGACACCAGAGCGAAGAAATGGAAATATAAATTTAAGTAAATATTTCATCTCCTCGAGTGGGAATCGAACCCACAACCAGTCGGTTTTACAGTCGCACTTTGTGCCCCTGCGCCACGACTCGCCTCAGTATGGATTATGGATCTTAAAAATCAATAATTTACATGTATAACTAAACTTTCTTAAGATACTATCATGTATTATATTAGCCTACGAGAACCTAGTTTTAGTATAACATGCCATTGCTTAGACAAAGCGCAGCGTTGAATATCGTCACTCAACACACAATGAGTCCACAATTGGGTGGAAAGTGAGGAATGAAGTGGTAATACTAGCTTTCCTCTGCCTTCCCTGTTATGTTAAGTATTCTGGGCACTAGAAATAATGACCTCAGTCGTGGCACAAGGCAACACAAGACGCGACAGATGAATGGGTTCCATTCTCACTCGGAAAAATGAAAAAAACATCATTTTCATTTTTCGTTCTAGTAACGGGGCGTGACGACTGACGGCGTTGAGTTCCGTTTCCATAATTCAGCGGGAAATTGGGGTAAGGAAGTTTATTAACACTTGAAAAGAAATCACAACTACAGTTTACAGATGTGAAATATTATCTTGATAGAAATAGACTTGCAATAAACATTGAAAAGATCTGTGGACTGACACACAACGTTACGTTTGCCTTTACAATATACATTTATACTCGTAGAAAAGGATATTTGGGTTAAGCCCTCACAGAAATCCCTAAAAGCTGGGCTTTATTCGCCCTAATTTAATTACGCCCTTTGATGACCTCATCATCGCTGTGGCCTTTGTTTTATTTAAAGCGAGCGCCGATCAAATGGGCTGTGACATTGAAAAATTGACAGTCCCCCCTAATTGAAATTACCCCGGATGATATTTTACAGATAAATTTAAAAATGTAGGACATTGTACGCTGAAAGGCTTTTTACTCTTGTCATCTTTGATCTGTCGGGTCAATCTTTTTTACCCGATTGCAGGGCAAAATGATGGTAATGTGTTAGTGTACTATGTACTATGTGTGTTTAATCGTTCGTTATAGAGACTTTACGTTACGTGAATCAATTCGTTTAAATCTTTCGAGAAATAATTTTAAGGTTCCTTTCATAATTTATCGTTTTAACTGTTAAGGTTATTAAATATTTGTTTAAAGTAATTTACTACATTTTTTAAAATATATTTTCAATTATACAAGAATCGTTAGTACTATATGTGAAATTAGGAATTTACATATATAAAAAATATGAAGGCTATCGTGGCGTAGTGGAACAAGGTCTGACTTTGATAGTTGTAGATTTGATGATCTCTTCTGCGAAGAACATGTTATATATGTTTTACAACTCTGACAAAACTAAACGCCGCAATTTGTTTTGTCAGAAAAAAAATATAGAAAGACAACGTGGTTCTCTAAATCATTTTGAAACCAACAGTCCAAGTTCCGAGGGCCCCCAGACCTACGTCATTTTAGCAAAGTTGAAATTTAAAAAAAAAAAGGAAAAGTCTAATATGTAGTTAAGAGAGTATGTGTACTCACTAAGTTGAAAGTGTGGCCCTTTCAGGGGTAGCGCCAAATATCGAGGCGTCTTTGTCGGTGAGGATGATTGAGCCATCGGATTGGTCTGGATGCTTATAAGGGGTCTTGAAATAGTCCGTAAATAACATTTGTAAAACTTTACTTTAGTATTAGCTACATACTTTGCTCCAATTTTAAACAACTTTTAAGATCTCTGGCTAGAGTAAAGGCTCACGTAAATACAATAATAAATATATATTTTTTATATCATTATTAAAAACACATGTATATAAGAGCGTTACTACATTAGCGTAGGTGAGGTAAGGTACCCACTTTGAAATTAGTAAGTACTCATACTGTCTTAACTACATATTAGACTATTAACCCTCAAAATTTCAGCTTTTCTAAAATAACGTAAGTCTGCGGGCTCTGGGATCTCAGTCTAAAAGAATTCTATTAAGATAATCCAGTGTAAATTGACCACGTGACCAAATCCAGAACGCACATTGTACACAATTAAACAAGATTGTACTAGCGTCTAGCCTACAAGTGGCTTAGCGGAAATTGAATCGCACTGGCGACCACGAGCTTGACGCGAGCAAATTTGAAAGTGACACGAACATATGTAACTTCGTAGGCGGTACATGTCTGTACATAATGTTGGTTTATATTTTTCGATTTATATTGGTAATAGATTATTTAATTACATTCTTCAAATAGAGAATGAGGCCGTCGTGGCGCAGGGGCACAAGGAAGTGAATTTTACACGACGGTTGTGGGGTCGATTCCAACTCGGAGGAATGAATGATTATTATTTAATATTTTAATTTCATCGTTCTGGCACAAAAGCAAAAGCCCAGCGTTAAGATCCGCTAATCAACACACAATGTCTCGGAAAGTGGGAAACAGAGTGTCTTAACTCTAGATTCCATATGTCTATCCGGCTATGTGCGGGATACAGCGTGAATCTTATTTAATTTCATTTTGATTTAAAATAGAGAATGTAGTATCCTAATAGCTGTACTTTCTTTGCTAGATATTAAAAATACGGAAGATTATATTAATATGTACTTTGGATATGATTGAAAAAAATATAAAATGATATCTAATAATAAAATATAATAAATATACATAAAATTAACATAGTTTAAATTATGAATTATATAATCTATGCATTTTAATACCAAATTGAATGAAAGTTTTTTTTTAAATTCAAATACTAATATGGGTATCACATTAAAGAGCTCATTAGGAGCTAGAGGCTAGGTTTTTTTTCCTTTTAGTTTTATGCCTTCGGATGTTTTGTTTTTAATATTTTTTTTATATTGACGACCCGAGAGTCGCAACCGCTGTTTGGTTTATGTAGGTATTGGAAGCCAGCGGTCGAGTCAAATTTTTTATTACTACAGTATATACTAATAAATATGATGTACTGGAATACTAGTAACAAATATAATATAATAAATAAAAAATAAATAAATAAATCAGCTTCACGCTGTATCCCACACACAGCAGGGTAGGCGGAGGGAACCTAGTGTTAAGACAGGAATTTCTGGGAGGACAGGACGAATTCTGTAGGCATTGCGTGTTGAATGGCAGAACTCAACGCCGAAAATATAATAAATCAAAATCTATCAAGGCACGAAGTAATAAGATCGTTATTTTTTATAAAGGCAAAATATATATAGGGGCGATATGCATTGTGAATTATTATTAACTATTATAGCGACATTAACGTGTTGTGACTGTTGCCGTCTCGTGGAAAGTAAGCAATGATTGTATGGCATTGGTCGTTGACATAATGTATACCACGTGATAACGTTCTACGACTTCGTGCGTGATGTTTTTTATATAGTATTATACTGGTGTATGTAGTAGTGTACGCCGGTCTCCATTTAATATATACATTTTAAAAATGTTCTAGGCATCAGTTATAGGATGCAGTTCAATTAATGTAGTATTTTTTTTTATTAAAACTTTCTATAAATATCATCTGTTTATATATTCTTATTAAATATACATCTTATTAAATGTATGTATGTATGTCGGGGCGTAGTGGCACAGCGTCTTACGGAAAAGGTGATGATAATGGGTTCGATTCCCAGTTATAAAATACAGCGCGACAGGATACCGTCGTTCAACTTGCAATGATTTTAAGAATAAAGATTGTCCTCAAATATTTTTTAATCCGGCGTTGAGATCCGCCACTCAAGTAGTAGCAGTAGCAGCAGGCAGTGCCTCAAGAAATGTGGAAAGTAGGGAACGGAAATGTTTTAACAAGAACGGAGTGTCTTAAAGTTCTCGGATTCTCTCTGCGTACCCTACAGTGTGCAGGATACAGCGTAACCCAAAAAAAAATTGTAAATCCATTAAAATGTACTTAGATAATAGTAGCAGATATGTATCTCAAATTACAAAACTTTACCAAGTTTTAAAGTTGTTCTTGGGCTGTTAACTGTAGTTTTAAATTTATCCAAGATATTTAAGTGTTAATGACTATTGTTTATTATTACTACGATATAACTATAATATAATTATGTCCTATTATTTAAAATTAAAAAGAAGAAAAGGGTTGTTTTGTGAAATATAGAAAATAAAAAAAGAACATTCGAGTGTCACTTTTTTAATACGTAGCGATGCCTACTCGGCCACGTTTTTTATTGGTAAGGTAGATTTTAAATATATTTTTTCATGAATATTTGTTTACAAATTGCGAAAAATATTATTTATAGATATAAAAAAATGTTTTTTTACCTTAAAATGGAAACCATTGTGAGGCTACAATACATCTGTATATCAAACCAAAAAGGAAATTGAACGTCGCCGGTTGTTTCACACTCGGAACGCTTTCAGAACAATTGACAAGTGATATGTGACTTGTAGGCTGATAATATAAGAATTAATATTTTCTATAGAGCTATATATTTTTTTATATGATAAAATTATTTTTTTCTAGCCACTAGAAACTGTTTTTTTGTATAAAACAATGTCGCTTCCCATTAGTAAAATGCGTGGTCGCACACAGCATGGTAGGCAGAGGAACCCTAGTGTCAAGATACTCCGTTCTGCATTTTCTGCGGAATTCTGGAGGCATTGCGTGTTGAGTGGAGGAAATCAATGCCGCGCTTTTCCTCGACACCAATATTAAATAAGAATAATATTTTTTTATAAAGCAATTTTTTTATTATGATAAAATGTTTTTTTTTTCTAGAATTTTTATAAATACTTAAATTTAATGATAATGGTAAGTTCTTTGCACATTTTTTATTATATCTTAAGAGTTACATAATATAAAACAATATCGCTTTCTACCAATGTGCGCTTAGATCTTTCAAATTATACGACGAATTTTAACACAGTTAGCTAATGGACAAAATTATTCAAGAACAATATGTATGTATATAAAAGATAAATAAATTCCCACTCAAGGAAATTAAATAATAATATTTTCATTTTCTCGCTCTGCTGTCGACGCATAGCGCGGCGTCCAATTCCGCCAATCAACATGCAATGCCGGAAGGCTAGGAAAAGATTGTCTTAACTTTAGGTTCCCAGGTTCCCTCTGCCTACCGTGCAATTCGCGGGATACAGCGTGAAGCTAAACAAACGAAATGAGCCACTGTTGGACAACGCATGGACATGGACTTTGGAGTGTGTATGAAACACTGGGAGAGAATTTCTCAATCGATTTCCTCTTGATTCCTCTTGATCCCTCTTGATTATTATTAGAAAAACACACCAATTTTAGGATTAATAGTTCACGTAAACGAAGTTATACGCTAGTAATTCGAAATTCGTGTGTTATATACGTAGATATATTGAATATTAGACGAAAACGTTTAATTAAATACTACGTTACCCATAAGGCAATCTGTCTGAAGCTATCTTTAGAGGCTACAAACTATTTTGTAATCAGAGAATAGGAAGATTTATCACTAAGTACAATCTACCAACTTTATGAATAGAGATGTGTGTGGGGGGATAGAGACAAAGGCTGTATATATGCTTAGACCTCTTGTATATAGGCTTAGATCTTTTAGGAAGATTTCATGGCATAGTGGTTCAAACTCAAAATACGCTCTAGAATTCTCTTGTTATTTCTGGTAAGTACATATTTAAAGAAAATATGAAATTTGATTTTGTTGACTGAACAGGGGCCAAAGTCTTCCTAGCATTCAAATATTAATATTTCAGCATCTACAAACAATGTCATCATCTGAAATATTTTTGTCACCAAAAGATAAACCAACTAAGAGCGAGTCAGACTCGCCTATGAAGACGAATGGGCTCCATAGCAGCAAATAAAGAATAAGCCATCACCACCACTATTATATTATTCTTGATATGCTATTTTCAATCAACATCAAAAAGAAAGAGAGTATACTTAATTTAACCAAAAGATATTTTCGTCAAAATTATCCCAATACAAAACCACGAAATCAATTTTCGTTTGAAGTTTCTATTTATTTTTTCTTACAATCAAAAACATCCTTACTTCAAAAATTAGTGAAGATTTTTTTTTCATCTCTTAATTACCCTTGATAAAATTTATTTTTCAAAATAATAAGACGACAGTTGTTAGCGATTAACTATAGCTTAAACACTAAGTAGCGTCTAATACCTAATATTAATATTACAATATGCGCAAAATGTTCGATTATACTTATTTTTTATTTATTTCTTAAACTAGCGATCCGATAGTAGCGTCGCTCGCTTGAACTATACTATTGTTTAATTAATAATCTAATAAACAATTAAAAAAAATCATTATAGAACTAAACATTTTTATAGAACTAAATAATTAAAATTCATATAACTTTTTTTATATGTGAACCGATTGAAATAAACCAAACACTGCATGTTAAGTAAAGCTTGCCATAATACAATAGTCAAAAGAGTTTCTAAATTAGTTATTAAACCGTTTCTGAGATTAGCGCGCACAAACGCACAGACGAACAGACAAAAAAAGTAAAAATCATTGTTTTGAGTTCTATTACACTGACTAATGCCCCCAATATAACATTTATTTTCCATGTACATGTGAAGTAGCGGGTGGAAATTAGTTATTAATAAAGGGAATATCGCGCGAACGAAATATGTAATATTCCATAAACTAAAGCGGGCTATGCTGCAACTATTTCATAATGTCAGCATGGTTTAGATAGTATTGTCATATTGTGCAAGTATTAAGACGTCAATACTATACATGCGTGTAATGTAATTATAGTGTACTAGCGGCCCGCCTGCGGCTTCGCCCGCTAAACTACATGATTATTAATTTAATAAACAGAATTAGTTGACCATTATAATGACTTCTAATATGATTTTTTTACTACATTATCGTATTTTTTTTTAGGAAATATCCATAAAGCTAATTATTTATGACACGTATATATTTTTGTAACATTATGTTCTTTTTACCTATGTAATGTACGTCTCATCATAATTCTAAAACTCTGTTAAATGTGCTGATGTCAGTGAATAATTTAATTTACTCTTTCAGAAAATATATAATAGCCTTTGTAAAATAACTGTATTGATTGCATATTAATTCATGTACAGTTTTTAAATAAGTCCTTCCTGTGGGCATATAATAAAATGGAAATTAAGTGGAAGGTTATAGTATAAAATCATTACAACCAGATATTTGTAATTCATTTAAAAAATGAATGCATACGAAAATGTAAATTTGTTGACTTTTATAAGCAACGTTCCCGATGACCTACAATCATAAAATTAGTGCAGAACCCTCGGCGGGCGCCACTCGCACTTGACCAGTTTTTATAATATTGCCCAATCGATAACCATCAATTAATACCTACTATAAAAGAAAATAAGAACAAACATATAGGCCATATTAGTAAGAGCCGACCGATAAGATCAGTCGTAAAATAATAATAAATTATCCTTTGTTTCACCCAAATTCATGAATTTATTATACTATATCCATCCTATAACAATGCGGTAAGCTGTCATGGGATTTTAGTATTAATTTAAAAGCCCACAGATACTTGGCAGAACGCCCGATGTTCAACAGGTCAGTCAGCCTTTAGAAATTCTGTGGATGTCTGTTTACTTATATATACGAGTATGCATTATATATGTAGGTATATAAAAATATAAGCAAATTTAATGTTCTAAATATCGATCATTATTTATAGTTGATGAACCGAGTACATTTTATGATTTTTTTTAGCTTCACGCTGTATCCCGCACTCAGCAGGGTAGGCAGAGGGAAATTAGTGTTAAGACACTCTCTTGCCATTATGATATTTCCGTTTTCCATTTCTCGCTGAATTCTGGCTTTGCGTGCTGTGTGGCGGAACTAACCGTCGCTATTATTCTCGTTACGAGAGGGGAAATGAAAATGTTTAGTAGGTATTTTATATCTTTTAATGGAAATTGAACCCACAACCTGTCGCGTTTACAATCTTATACTTGAACTCCTGATATTCTGGTTATATTTACAAGATAGTTGTGAATTTGGTTCCAATTTAGGGACTTTCGAATTTTTGGATATCACAGAACTAAGTGTCATGGCACTAGTTTCTCTCAGCCTTCACTGCTATGCGAAAAAACATGTAGCCGTAACATAATATATAAATCTAAAACAAACTATTACCCCGCCATTCTACAATATAACGTCTCGATGATTGATTGGAAAGTGACCAAAGGAGTATTTTAACACTAAGTTTCTTCTGTCTAAAAAAAAACGACTATATAATATTAAAGGACATCAAAGATTATAAATTTTAATTCCATTGTGGTTACTCTGGCGGTTTTACTTGCTTGGACTATACGAAATAAAATCAAGTTAAAGTACGAAATAAAATTAAGTTTCCATTTTATAATGAACAGTAACATTTATACCGAAATCGTAATATGTTTTTACGAGATTACATTTTTTTGCTGTAACTCATATGTACCAGGGTGGAGGGAGCCTAGTGTTACGACAGTCCTCTCCCCAGTTTCCATCGAATTCTGGAGGCATCGAGTGTCGAGTGGCGGAACTCAACGCCGCGCTTTACCTCGACAAACACTTTACCAAAGCTTAGAAATGAAAATATTAAATATTCAATTTCTTTGAGTGGGGATCGAACCCACAATCTCTCTCAGTCACACGCTTGTGCCCCTGCGCCACGACTGGCCTCCACAGGCCCACGACATTACACAACATATCTATAATATTCTTCGCTTTTTTCCATTATAATATGAATGTATCAATAGCTTTGTTGATTCTTTTAGGGGTTTCGTAACAAAACACAGGTTGATATCATAATAAACGTAGTGCTGACCTGTTGATACTGTTGGCGTAGTGCCAGCCTAAATGTAGTCACGTTTAGAATATAATACAATTTAAGTGATCTCGTTGTCTGATCTTTAAGTACATTAGCGTGAATGGAAAAAGCTACTAACTATTTATTTTACTTGTTTATAAAAAATAAATAAATCTTAAAAAATAATGAAAAATAAAAAGTCAACGTATCTAGCTGTACACGATGATTGTGAGTTCGATTTCATTTCAAGAGTAGGCCTAATGTTCACTACTTAATTAATCCTAACATCCTTCCTCGCGCCACACAACTGCGGACTGGCCTTCCTGCGGTGGTGTTTCCCGATCAATACGATATGGATACCTTCAAACATCTATTTCCACTTTAAAAGCCAGGAACGCACCTGTAGCTCCTCCGGTGTTGTAGGGGCTCGTGGGCGACGGTGATCACTTACCATCAAATAAATAAATAAATAAATCAGCTTCACGTTGTATCCCGCACACAGAAGAGTAGGCAGAGGGAACCTAGTGTTAAGTCACTCTGTTCCACACTTTCTGCCGAATTCTGGAGGTATTGCGTGGTGAGTGGCAGAACTCAACGGAACTCAAAGGAAACTACAGTGTATTCCAATCCTCTGCACAATATGTAATATTAGTATAAGTATCTTTAAGTTTTTTTTTTATTACTTGACGTCATGTTCGTATGTGAGGTAACTTTTTTCCAATTTTTCAACCATTTTCCACTTACTTCCTGATATCCGATTGAGCTAAAACTTTGCATCGACATGAAAGTCACATAACAGTGAAATATTATAGTGACAGTGTGGTGATCTGATGATAAAACCGGAAGGTGGGTGTAATCCTATCGAGTTTGGGCTTATTTGATTTGCCTTGGGCAACTCTGCGTATACCCTTTATTTGTTTTTTAAGTAAGGTTTGTGTTTTTTTACAAGATTTTATATATTATGTTACTTACCTTATATTATGTTGTTTACCTCAGTCCACAACCTTTAATACGAAATGTCTGGCTAGAAAAAAAAATATTTATAGTACTTTCAAATACATTCCAATCGTGGTGCAGGGGCACAGTGTGAATGTAAAACGGATTGATTGTGGGTTCGATTCCCATTGGAGGAGATGAAATATTTACTTAAATTTATATTTCCATTTCTTCGCTCTGGTGTCAAGGACAAGCGCGGCGTTGAGTCCTGCCACTCAACACGCAATGCCTCCAAAATTCGGCAGAAAGTAGGGAACGGAGTGTCTTAACACTAGGTTCCCTCTGCCTGCCCTGAGTGCGTGAAGCTGATTTATTTGATTTATTTTATTTCCAATACATTAAAACAATACAATATTCTTAGAATAAATTGCAAGCACTTAACTATAGATTGAATTTCTAAACAAGTTTATTCAAGAAATGATGAAGATGTTAAGTACTGCTTTGGCTCTTTTAATTAAAACGTAAGCCTTTTCAATAAAACATAATCGTTAATAGATATATTTCTATAAAATATGTTTATAGTATATTTTTGTTTATTTTTCAGCTTTACGATTTATCTTTCAAAACAGAGTAACATTGAACAACAAACGCGCTAGGTCAAATAAACTCTTTTTTTGCAACTCCACGCTACACATAGCAGGGTGAACAGATGGAACCTGGGAACCTAGTGTTAAGACACTTCGCATTGCGCATTGAGTGGCGAAACTCAACGCCGCACTTTGCCTTGATACCCGAACGAAGTAACGAAAGAGCGAATAAATAATAATTTATTCAATCGAGTGAACGATCGAACCCACAACCGTCGCGTTACAGTCACACTCTTGTGCAATTGGGCCACGACGACCTCGGTTTATCATAACAAATTATCTAAAAATAAAGAAAAGGACGTTTCTTTTTGTAGTGATGAAATACAGAACCGCAATTTTGTTTACGTGAGAAGGATTTATGTATTACATATTTTTTATATATGAAAATATGCAGCTTTACCCTCGGAAAATACACAGTAATAGTTATTTTTTTAACTTTACGCTGTATTCATCTTACTTTGTATGTGAGATACAGCATTTTTGTGTACTTAGCAACAAAAAAATTAAAATAAAGAAATATCCATACTGAAATAGGATTTGAGACCATTATGGCGCAGTGGCGTAGCATCTGACTTAATGGAAATTGGAAATTTAGGGTTGTGAAATCGATTATCACTTACACTTTCATGTCCTGCGTTAAAAAGACAAACGAAACAATGCCTTGAAAATTGGGCGGTGCGTGGTGAACGATGTATCTTAACGCTAGGTTAACTCTGTCTACACTACTATATGCGGAATACAGCGTGAAGCTAAAAGAAAATAAAAGATATATAAAAAGAAAATTATACTAATAGTGCCTCCAGCAATGCCTCCAGAATTCGGCAGAAAGTGGGGAACGGAGTGTCTTAACACTAGGTTCCCTCTGCCTACCCTGCTGTGTGCGGGATACAGCGTGAAGCTAATTTAATTTAATTTTTTTTATACTAATAATAAACTTTTAACTAAAATATAAACATTTGTAAAGAGACTTTAAAATAGAAGATAAAAAACATTCTTTCACAAAGCGTAACACCAACGCCGCTTTGTCCGCAATAATTTGTGTTGCACACAAAATAATACTTGAGTCGCTATCACGCCGACATTATACGTTTATGACTTTTGAAATATTTATCTCACTTTCAAAGAAAAAACCATGAAAAAGCTCTTATTAACATTTCTTTATTATTTATTTTCACACATTTTGTTTTTTATTACACGTAACATATAAATTAATTCTGTTGTTCAGTGATTTTGTCAATTTCTTGTTCGGCTCCATTCTAAATTCCGCAGATAGCAGAGTTGGCAGAGGGAATCTGGGAATCTGCACTAATATAATAAAGCGGAAGGTTTTGTTTGTTTGTTTAAACGCTAAGATCTCTGGATCTACTGGTCGGATTTACTTTGTTTTATATGAAAGATATATTCCTAAGGTAGGAATGCTATAGGATTATAACATTACGGTGTAAGTCTTATTTAGCCTTAAATAAAGAAATAGCAATAACCACGCCATCGAATTGCGTTAAGCGCGTTCGTTGCAAAAACAGCTAAATATATGTCAGTCCATTGTATTACAAAAATATTTTATTTTATCAGTTCTAAAAAATAGTCCGCGACAGCGTATAGATATATCTTAGAAATAAGTCACAATAAGGCATTTTTTGACAAAAAATAATTGAGAATTTCAAGGTTATATTTCACCGTTTTTTATTTGACATGGATCAAGGAAATTTTATAAAGATAAACTTCAGCTTTTATAACATGTAATTTGGACATATACTTTTCGAGAAAATGAAAAATTAAAATAATTCAACGCTCTGTTTACGGCCGCAAGCCTAGGGTCGAATCCCGCGGGGGGCATCCTTGCCGCGCATAACGTCCTATCATACAACCAAGTAGTGTTCATGATTGAATGTATCAATCTGTTGGCATCTGCAGCATAGTAAAAGGTACGCGGGCGATGCCGCGAGAGGGCCGCTAGTCTGGTGATAAGAACCTTTGTCTCCTTTAAGACACTTTCGTTCCTCACTATTCGCTGAATTTCGGAGACAATGTGTATTGAGCGGCGGAACGTAACGCCGCTCTTGCCTCCTTATTAGAGCGATATTTTATTTCAATTCACTAATACTGTATTTTTTATTATCGCAGTGCACTGTTGATAAACCCTAAAGTAGGAAAGTGCTCAATTGTTACACGTGGATTGTGGGTTCTATACTTTGGAAAATGAACTATTCTCATTTTAATGCACTGATAAGTCTTGCGAAGTCTTTAATTAAATGGACAAAGATATTGAGTCTCACCATTAAATAGGGAATTCCAGGAATTGAAGCGAAAAACGGAAATCGTCCAGTGTCGTGACACTATTTTCTTGGGTCTACTACTTCTATACTTCTCTCGTATACTAGTTTTCTCAAGAAAAAAAACTTTTCATATTTATTATGTTTTCAATAGGATGTTATCTATATAACCGGATCCAGAACCTAGTCGTGAAAATTAAATTAAATTCGAACCGAATTTGAATCGAACCCATAACTCTTTATATTCAGTTTCTATTTATTTATCTAAGCACTCGACGCTACGTCGTCTTTAAACTCTATATAATTAAGCTTCAAAGCGGAAGTTAACCACGACAGATTACCTAAAGACTAGAATGGAAGCACTTTACACGGGTATTTTGGTAAATGACAAGACGAAACTACTTGTTATGTCACAATTTAGTCTAAGATAGAAATAACTAGCTTAAGAAAGTTCAGGAATCACAATATACAGAGTCAGCTTTTTAAATTTGTTTGTGCTTATCTTGTAAAATAAGTTTTAAAATGTTGATTGGTTTGAGTTTGTAATATAAATCGGGGAAAAACTTATATTTTCGATATTTTGAAAAATGAAACCACTTCGAACCACATCTCTCTTTCTCTTTCGAGAAATTAAAATATTTAACATTTTCATTTCCTCGGCCTGGTAACGATACAAAGTGCAGCGTTAAGTTCTTACGGCAAAAGTATCTTAATAGTAGGTTCCCCGGATCCCTCTGTCTACCCTCCTATGTGAGGAAAAAAAATTAGGACAACTTGTAAACATATTAAAAAGTTAAAGCCTAGCTACCATATTCAAAACCATACATACATAAATAACGAGACATTTTCCAAAAATAATATTTTAGTCTCAACCATTAGGTATAGATATAATATGATTAAAATTTAATTTTGTTTTGCACAGAGTAGCAAAATATTTTATAAAGCAAATGCGCTCTTTGTCCCAACTCCGACTGACTTTTAATTACTTTCTTGTGCAATTTGCGAAGATTTAATGTTAAAAAGATGTTTTTAAGCGCGGAAAAAAAATACTGGAATGACGGTTAAAGCGGTAAATACTGAGTAGAATACATTTAACAGAAACAACAAGACACGTTGTAATATACTTATTCAGAATATATTTTTCCAGTTATTCGTCCTTTTTGGCTTAGTGAGGTAGGCAGAGGCAGAGGTATCCTAGTGCTAAGACACTCCGTTCCCTACTTTCTATCCAAATAAACACTACATAATTAATACGGTATTTGTAGGCTAAAATGTTATTCCAAAAAACCACTTAAGTTAATCGTTAGTCGGACTTGCCCACTGAGGCTTCCGTACCTATTTCAGGATTGTAGGTCAACGGGAAGTACAACTTAAAAAAGTTTACCAACTTAAGTTTAATGTGCACTTATTTATTGTATAAAATATAAGTTTCTAATAAAGAAATTAATTTAATAGCTATATATTTCCACTATTCGAAATTTTTCTTTTATTTATGTTGTAAGTTCTCACTTGCCAAATTTCATAACTGTAGGTCCACAGGAAGTACGCTTTAGGTTTTGATTCCGCAGAGAATTTCATACAAAATGCAGTAAAATCGATGCATAAATGCTCGTATCTTTTACTTCGACTTATCAGCTTTTTTGATTGCTTGATCCTGTAAGGGTCCCCTTTTTTTCTTTCGAAGTACGGAACCCTAAAAATGAAAACCAAAGTGAAGTATATTCTTTTTGCTTATTATTAAAAGGATATTTTAAAAACTAAAAAAATGCGTTACTTATTTAGGTTTTAGTCTGCATACGTATAAATAGTATTTAAATAGAAACCAATTCATAATAGAATAATATGACTATAAGTGCGACAAAAAGAAGAAATTATAAAAAAAAGCGAATAAGATCGATTTTTTTTTGGACCGCATTCCGACGAATACGCACTTTACCTTTATAATAAAAATAAATCAGCTTCGAGCTCGAGTGGCGATCGAACCCACAACCAATCGGTTTTACAGTCACACTTTGTGCCCCTGTGCTACGACTGGCCTCAACCTTTATAATAATAACATATATTATATTCTCTCACAATTTAGTTTGAAATATCTACTCTAAAGTAATAGCATAGTAAAGCATAATAATCTAGGAAATTCACACCGCTTAGTCCAATTCCAAGTACAATGTATGAATTTGATAAAAGCCGGGTGCGAGAAACGCTTCTGCAAATTGTAACTGGTGTGCATTCACTCTTGGCTTAACAGTTCTTAGCTTAAGTTTTACACTTTAAAAGTTTAAACTCCACATTTCAGCCATTTTTAAATATTACCTATTGGGTGCAGATATCGTGTAGAAATTGTTTATTGGATGTTTTTTCATCAATGTGCTAAACATAGCTTGGTTTTTAAATAATATATTACTGATTGAGTAACATATTTTTTTCGCTTTATCTTTACAGCAGGGTAACCAGAGAGAAAGAGCGGCAAACGTAGCGGTCTTTGCATAATTTTTTGCCTTTTACACTGTCATCAGCCTGTGCCATGATCTCGGGGATACATGCTTTTTGCGTGACTCGCCTTAGTGTCATCGATACTATATTCTCAAGGTCAACCAAAATTTTCCCCTACCTTGCGTAAAGTTACTCATATATAACAAGTACACATATATATATATATATATATATATATATATATATATATATATATATATATATATATATATATATATATATATATATATATAACTACAGCTTCATCCTGTATACCGTATACAGCAGGGTAGGCATAGGGAACGTAGTGTTAAGATACTCCGTTCCCACTTTTCGTTGCGTGTTGAGTGAATACAAAATACTCATTAAGTAGATAATATTTAAATATATTTTGGTGTATGAATTTGAAATGAAGAACATAAAAACATTAAAATATTTATACACTTAAAAATCCCACCCATTTCTTTTTCATATTTCACATTATCGTAGCGAAAGTTAAGAGCTCCCTAAAAGTAAGGGCGCAGGTGTTTGTTTGCTATAGGGCGAGTGACGCGACTAGCTATGGGAAATTATGACGCATTTGTGATTTACTAGCCAATTCTCTTTGTGTTTGAATGAAAATGATTAAAAAAGTTTAGATATTTTTTTTTATATAAGGCGACCCTGTTCTTAATATTCTTATTTTAACCCAACAACGTCCTTAATATCATATATGGGACAATCACTTTTTAAGTTCCTATGGCTGTAATAATATTAGCTACGACACCTCTAGATATCTCGTTAGACGTTGGGATAATTAACAACTGTATACCATAAACTGTTACGTATACAAGCCGTATTTGCTATTCCTTTTATCTTAGGATAAGTGTAAAATTTGTATGAAAGTGTCAGTTTTCACTTTTGTGTAAATGAAAAAATATTCTATAAATTAAATATTTTTGAATCCAAAAAATTGTGTGAGTCGTTACCAAGTACATATTTTGCAAAGGTAACTTGATTTTTACATTACCACAATAAATGTATTACTAAATCACATTTTAATCGATGTATCCATATATGATACATAATCATTTACCATCAAGTGACTCGAACGCTCGTCTGCCTTGTCCTTTTCCATAGGACATAGGAAAAGTTCTGTGCATTTTTATCTGAATCATTTAATGATATGGAAACTTTAATATCGCTACAAAAATATAAATTTACGTAGATATTCATATTATGAATACCGAAAATTGCAGACTACACTCATAAGAGACTCAGTATTAGTACCGTAGTGTGTTTAGTACCGAGGAAGGCGTGACTTTAGCACCTAAGATCTTCGAATCCTAAATGTAATACATTCCCTAAAAGAGCCCTAATCTTTGACTCTAGGTCAGAAAACAATAAGATAAACGAAAATTATTTTTTATTGTATTCATGTTTCTTTTGTCTATAGCCGGTTACTGAACAATATAGTTCAGAAACAGAAGCACACACCAAACCTACTAAAACAGAACATTTTAAAATGTGAACTAAGAAAAACTTAGAGGCTTCTGTCTAGGAGAAAAGAAATAGACTACCGTGATGTTAGACGTTATGGAAGTAAACATTTTTCTATTTAAGGTGTAAAATGCAGAAATGTAAATATCCTGGATGCTAAAGAATGTGTTTCCTTTGTAACTAGGATATTTGTCAAGAATGTCAAGTAGATCATTGTCTGCCTAAGGATAAAAATAGTTTAAGAAAGATTAATTACTAGATATTATTATTTTTTTAGGATCACGCTGTATCTCGCACATAGCAGGGGAAAATGTAACCTAGGAACCTAGTGTTCAGACACTGTGTTCCCATTAACACACTTCCGTTGCTGACTTTCCGCCGAATTCTGGAGGCATTGTGTATTAATTGGCGGAACGTAACGTCTCGCCTTGCCTCGTCACCAGAGCCAGGAAATGATAATATCCTCGAGTGGAAAACGAACCCACAACCCATCGCGTTAACAGTCGCACGGTTGACTCCTACGCCACGACTATACGAAATATGCAAAAATATTAAAATTTTCATTTTAGTAATAGTCTACGAGTACGCTAGAGACTCAATATGTAAAGAACCGAACTTTCATTATTGTAATAAACAGTCACGTAGTGAAAGCAAGCGAAGCCGCGAGCGTATCGCTAGTATTTTTATAAACAA
Source organism: Heliconius himera (assembly GCA_021202915.1). Lineage (NCBI taxonomy): Eukaryota > Metazoa > Arthropoda > Insecta > Lepidoptera > Nymphalidae > Heliconius > Heliconius himera. The sequence goes on along the minus strand of JAJHJA010000816.1, from coordinate 194,191 downwards.
CGTCGTAATATTTTGTAACAATATTACTTTTTTCTATTAAAGCGGAGCGCGTTAAGACGAGCACAAATCACGTTTATTTGGTATACCATTGAATATAATAGCAGAAATGGCATTAAGATTTTTTATTTCTGCTATAAATCATATTAATTGTTTTTATGAAAGAGTATTAACGATAGGGGTCGGACCGGCACCTATTGTTAGTGACAAATCAAAATAGAAATCTACAAGGCAATTAAACATCTTTTGTTATATTTTCTTGAAAACTACCATAATTGGATGTTTTAAATTGTTAGGTTAACAAAGTAGTAACAACACAGAGAAACTAGTGGTAAGACACTCCGGTCTCATCTTTCCGCTTATTTTAGTCTATTATTTATGTCGCGTTGGGAATCACTGCGAAATGTCTGTCTAATCACACAGGTGTTAAGTTATACGATTTTTACAACTTTATTATTTATTTAACTTTATTTTTACATATATATGTGTTGTTAGCAACTTTTAGGGATATTTTACATAATACCGCCACTTAATGACAATTTTCCAAGTTTTCAAAACCCGAAAAGTGGCCAAGTTGGATGGTTTTCAAGGGGCGCGGTTTCAAATCCCGCTACGTTCAAATTTTTATACGTTTTCTTAATAAGTTTTTCCTTTCTTAAGTTTAGAATAAATAACACTTAAAAATGCTAAAAATAAGTTAACTTGTTATATTTACCGATAATAGTAATTATATTATCTATTATATGTCATAGCAAGTAGGTATGCTATGGCAACATTGTTCTTTGATAGACAGTCACGTTTGTAACTAAATTGTATAAAAACAGTGATATTTCCTTTGTAATAATTTGTTATATTAAGCTAGACCTGGAGCAGTGAAGGTGAGTGCTTTATAAAGAGGCCCCTGAAGCCTACTCCTGTGGTCGCAAGTCTCCTTACTACTCCGAGCTGACTTTATAATTAGTATATTTTTTATATTTATTGTAAATATAGCACAGGTAAATATTATTATTTTAGCTTTACGTTGTATCCCGCACATAACAGGGTAGATAGAGAGAACTTAGTGTCCAGACATTCTGTTCTTTTTTGAAAGTGTTAGTGAAAATAATGACAATGAATGAACAATATCTATATTTTAAAGATAGTGACTTGACATTTTTGCTGCGAATTCGATTCGAGGGAAATATGTTATTGAAATATTTAATATTTACATTTCTTCGCTCTGGTAAGGAGACTTTGTTCACTAGGTTCCAAGTGACACTAGGTTCCAAGGTTCCCTACAGGCGTAGTCAATCTGGGAACCCTGCTATTTGAGGGATACAATTATAAAAAAAGTATCTACCGACTGAAATTAAACCTTAAACTATTTTAAATTAAAATTGACTATTTACTCGAACCTTTTATAAACCTAAACCACACGCATACGTCACGTACCTAAATGTAAATTACAATGTATTGTTCTCGAAATTTATACGGGTCGCAGCGCACGGGGCACATAAAACCTGACAATGTGAAACGTAGCTGGATTCCGAATAGCCCAGGCCGGGCTGTATGGAGTTACTAGGCAGATGTGAAATTTGCTTTCTATTATAATCTGACTTCTGTTCTTGGTTTTTTTATTTATTATTTTGTTTCTTTTTTTATATTTTGTATGTATGAATTGAAGTTTTTTGGTTATCACTGTATCCTGTGTCAGAGGCATCCGAATATACCTGGTTAATGGTGAAACTTAACGCTGCGCCTACCACAGTGTGAATTGATTATACTGATAAATGATTTAAATATAACACAATAGAGAACGGATCAAACCCCCAACCATTACATTTACAATCAAGCTTTCACCTAATGTGCTACAACGGTCTTCTGAATAAGGTTTTTAAAAAAATATTTTATCTCCTGCACCTTATAAGGTAAGCAGAGAAAAATCTGTTTTAGCTTTATAATTTATTTCAGAGTGAAGGCACCGTCAAACGTAACGGTCTCTGCGTAACCTCTTACGCCTCGTCCACTATCATCAACCTTTTCACATATGTCCTCCGGTCGAACCTCGTGCTTTTAACATGTCTTTCATCCAGTATTATAGACACAGAACAGATAAATTTACTTATAAAAATTGTTGTTTTTCAGTTTTCTCTTCATTATATTTAGATATTATACCAAAAGATATCGCATTTCGAAAAGATTGGTTAATTGTGCTAATAAATAAAGTTGTAACAATGTCACAATTTGAAAATATTCTTTTGACAATTATCTACAGAGCCTTAATAACTGTAATTAATTTCCATTTGTACGAACGCCAAGTTTAACCCATTAACAATGAGCCTCGTCTGCCTTGTAACTTGTTGCCGGTTGACAGAACTGTCTCTGGTTGTACTAGAATTAAATCATCACAATTTTTCGTGAAATCATAAAAATAGAAGATTTATTCTAAAATATTACTAATACATATTTAACTAAAAACTATAATAGGCCAGTCGTGGCGCAGCGGCACGAAATGTGATTGTAAAACCGACTGGTTGTGGGTTCGCCGACTCGACCGCCGACCGACTGTAAAACCGACTGGTTGTATCCCCACTCGAGGAAATGAAATATTTACTTCAATTTATATTTCCATTTCTTCGCTCTGGTGTCGAGGTAAAATGCGGCGTCGAGCTCTGCCACTCAACACGAAATGCTTCCAGAATTCGGCAGAAAGTGGGGAACGGAGTGTCTTAACACTAGGTTTCCTCTACCTACCCCGCTGTGTGCGGGATACAGCGTGAAACTGAAAAAAAATAAACAAAAAAAAAGATAAAATAGAAATGTTACAAATCTAAAAGTAAACATCTTAATACAGAAAAGTATTAACCTATCGAGTGTTATTGCATTCTAGTTATTTTGATCTCGACGAACAAGAACCAGATAACTAACCAAATAACAACATTGCAGTGATGATTGTATAAACATTGAATAGTGAATCTAATACGTGGTTTAGGGGAATCAGCAGGAATTAGTTAGACTATATCTGACTGACCAGGCGGTGGTTGTTCGTTCGGTTCTTACGGGAATGAGGGATGTTTTTCTTTTCATTTCTTCGCCTAAAATAAAACATAGTGTTGGATTTCGTCACTCTACATCAAAGTAAAATAAGTAGAAAACAGAGTTGATACACTAGGTTTTATTATGTTATAAAGATTATTAAATAAAAAATGAGCTCCACGCTCTATCCCGCACACAGTAGGCAGAGGGAACCTAGTGTTAAGAGTTTCTGGAGGCATTGCGTGTTAAATTGCGGAACTCAATCCCGCGCTTTGTCTCGAGACAAGAACGAAGAAATGAAAATATAAATGTTAATAAATATTTCATCTCCTCGAGTGGGGATCGAACCCACAACCAGTTGATTTTACAGTGACACTTTGTGCCCCTGCGCCACGACTGGCCTCTTTAATTACTATAGATCAAATTTTTTACCATAAAATCCAATACTCATGTACGTTGTACACATTTCGCTTTACATACATTTTATAAAGTTCGTACATGAACCAGCGACAGCAGCCAGTATTTCATAATATTCGGGGACTGTATAAATCAAAAACATGTCATTCGGCGTGAAATACTGAAGTACGTGGGTATTAGACTTACAATAAATAAATATTAGAATGATATATTTGTGATGAATATTGTACTGTATTAATCTACCTTGTTTTGTTTATATGGTGTATTATTTTTTAGCTTCACTCCTTGTACATTATAGCAGAATATGCACAGAGAACTAAGTGTTAAGACACTCCCTCCTACATAGCGAAATTTTATGCGTCACGTTCCAATCATGAGGCCGCTGTAACACAATGGCCCAAGCGTGTTACTATAAATACGATGATTATGGGTTCGATTCTAACTCGGGGAAAAATATTATTTATATATATTATCAAGCGCGGCGTTGAGTTCCGCCACTCAACACGCGACGGCTCAAAAAATCGGTGGAAAATGGGGAACGGAGTGTCTCCACTGTCGTCACTCAACAGAGTGGCGTAACTCAACACCACAATTTGCCTCGACACTCGAAAGCGAAAAAATGAAAATATAAATTTAAATAAATATTTCAGCCTCATTTACAGTCACACTTTGTGTCCCTGCGCCACGAGTGGCCTCTCTTTTGATTTGTTCATTTTTGTCTATCTAGATTATATATACTAGCTCTATAAGAACGTGTGGCCCTATTGACTAGAGGGCTTGGACAGTTACCAAAAGACACGTTTCGACCCTGAAAGTGATATAAATATATAGTGATTGTTAATAATAACTTTAATATAGGAATTATTTTATTCACATTATACAAATAGGTGTCTACGAAGAATTCATATATAAATACAATAATATAAAATAATATAAAATATTAAAATAATATAATATAAAATATTAACGACTAGCGGTCTCCGTGCGGCTACGCCTACTTAAAATATACCTTATTTAAGTGTATTTCAGAAATAACCGGCCAAGCGCGAGTCAGACTTCAGACAGAGTCCAGCGTCCTCGGTTCTGTACCAATTTCAGGTTTGTAAATAAAGGGGAAATATTAATTGAGTTAGCGAAACTTATTTTATATAAAATGAACTACAAATATAGGTTTATAATGACATTTTGCTATGAAATATTTATAATTTTTTTCTTTTCGAATTCAAACTTTTTTTACATTATAGCAGAGAGAATATTCCTATCTCCACTGTAAAGAAAACGAATTCACAAAATTTAATTCCATTACGTTATATTTAATATTTTTTAAGGATAACAAAATATTTTTTATTACCCACGCCTCAAGGAAACCCTCCAAACACTTTAAAAAAATAATACCTATTAATAATCTATATACAACGCTACATATAACATATTAATTTTCAAGCGACCCACACAAGGCTTCACCCACTTGAACTTATATTATAGCTAAATTAAACAAAATCTTTACATAATTTGTAGCCTATGTCATATTCTTATATACATATAAGCTTCATAACTATAAAGTATCCTCTTAATCCACACCATGTTTACGTTAAAGTGAAACAAACATTCATCCACACAAACTTCCCATTTATAATATTAGTAGGATATCCATTTAACAAAAGTACACAGACATCCATTGAGTTTACAAGCACGTTTCGTGTGATGACAGCGCCAGCGCGTCGTATCTCAACGCAACCCTTTACTCCTGAATAATGGGAACTCCAACAGTTGTCATTACACGTCTGAAGACAGGTAAATGACCTTTATATGTACATACATCGTGAAGTACTTCTATTCTACAGTTGTAGCATGTAGCTTTTAATATAGAAGGATTAATAGGAATGTTGTGAATGTAAAATAGTATGTTTTGTGATAAGTTCTTTGATTTTCACGATTATTACACATTTTAAATGAAATTATTTTAACCGGATTAAACGCGTGTATTTGAGATTATATATTTTTGGAAAACCGACGTTTCGAACACTTTGTAGTCCATGGTCACGGGGAAACTGAGACGAATGCCACCTCAGTCATCGCGTCGCGATTAATCCGGTTAAAATAGTTTCGTTTAAAATAGTATGTTGTGAATAGTTTTTATTTAAACTTGATATTTTTGTCTTTATTACCGGTTATCTCTTCTGTTTTATATATAAAATAATAAATAAAAAAACAAAGAAATGAGCCAAATAATGTTATTAATCAATTGTAGAATTATTTCGATGACAATATTTTTATTACTTTTTTTTTTGGAGTTCCGTACCTAGGATAACTTTGTTGTCCGTCTGTCTGTATGTATGCCTGTCTTTCTATCGAACCGCATACACTCCTACATACATACTTACTCAGAATTCCAATCGTCTTGAAAATATACAAATATTAAATATACCGCATATAGCAATAGACTGAAAGGATCTACCGTCAAGTCTCCCCGTTTTCCCCTTGAAATCGAGACTTAGAGTAAGATGAAATCGAACCCACGTCCATTACCGTCACAGTCGAAAATTGGCCACTGCGCTCCTTAAAAAATAGCCTTAATAAATATTAAAATAAAAACAAACCAAAATAGATCATGGAAGTAAAGACAATTACACACCAGCGTCTTCGGCTCAGGTGCAGGTACGGCGATTGCACCGACTCCCCACTGAGTTACGACTGCCTCTGATTTATTGTTACTGCCTTATTTGTGTTGGCGTTCTAGTGAATCTTATATGAATTAACATTTTAAAATAAATGTCTGAATATAAACTTGAAAATCCTAACCTACACATATTCTTAGAAACAGAGTGTAGGGCGGGAAATGAAAATAATTTAAATTGTTCCGAGTGGAGATCAAACCCACGACCACCGCGACTACGGTCAGATGATGTCCAGCTTTGTCAAGAAAATTGACATTTGAAAGTTTTTTATAAATAAATTTGAAGTGTATATCTGTGATGTCAAAATAATGATACTTTTTCAATTGCAAATGGGTAGTCATGGCGCAGTGGCACAAGCGTGTGCCTGTAAGCACGACAGGTTGTGGGTTCGATTCCCAATCGAGGAAATGAAATATTACATTTAATATTTTCATTTCCTCGCTCTGGTAACGATATAAGCCTCGGAGTTGAGTTCCACCACTCAACACCGGCAACAATGCCTCCAAAAATCGGCGGTAAGTGGGGAAGTGTCTTAACACTAGGTTTGCAGGTTCCCTCTGCCTACACTGCTACATGCCGGAAACAGCGTGATGCTAAAAATAGTAATATAAATTAAATATAACTATAGTGTATACAATATATTTTAATTTGCACAAGCTACCCTCAACTTTTGCCCATTAACATTAGCCTTGCTTTGTGAAAGTTCACAACTTCACTTGTTGCAAGTTGCTTCTCCTAACAATGTTGAACTTGTACTTACGTTGCTGTTTAATATGTTTATGTTTTTGTCTTATTAGAGAGTATCAAAAAGTTACCTTTTCAATTTATTTACATAATCTAATATGAGGCCGTCGTGGCGCAGAGGTACAAGCGTAAGCGTAAACGTGACGGTTGTGGATCTGAGTCTCTGTCTCAGGAATGCTATAAGCTAAGCTATAGCACTCCTATAAGCTAAGTTTGTCCGCTTGTCAGCTTGTCCGCTTGCCTGTCTGTTTGTCTGTGTGACCGAGTCTGTTTGTCTGTGCGAGCCGATTATAAGATTAACGTGAATAATCACGCTAATCTCATCGGCTTAACCAATTTAAATGCCGTTTTCCCTATTGGATTCTGGCAAGCTTTCGTTAACGTATAGAGTTTGATTTAATTTAATAATAAATAAAAAAAGAGGCCATCGTGGCGCAGCGGCACGAAGTGTGATTGTAAAACCGACTAGTTGTGGGTTCGATCTCCATTCGAGGAGATGAAATATTTATTTAAATTTATATTTCCATTTCTTCGCTCTGGTGTCGAGGCTAAGCGTGGCGTTGAGTTCTGGCACTCAACACGCAATCCCTACAGAATTTGGCAGAAAGTGGGGCACGGAGTGTCTTAACACTATGTTCCCTCTGCCTACCCTGCTGTGGGCAGGATACAGCGTGAAGCTGTTTTATTTATTTTTATTTTATAAATAAAAAAAATATATCAATTTAAAGTACTTAGTTCGAGAAATTTGCTCATTGCTATAACAGCCATTTTATACAACTATTTTACTGAATTGCCTGAAACTTTCAATTTGGATGATGTTGAAGAAAAACTCGAGATTATATAATAGAAAAACTACCATCTACCTAAACACCGAATAGCTAAACATTTTTCTTTAAATACAACAAATTTTGCTAGCAAAATAAACAAATTCCCAAAAAACTTAAATTACTTAATGAGGCCGTCCCGGCGCAGTGGCACAAGCCTATGACTTTAATCCTAGAACCGTACCCTGGGGTACAAATGAAAAAATTTAGAGGAAAATTAGAATAAAAAAATTAGAGGAAAATTAGAAAAAAATAGAAAAATTAGAGGTGCAGTCACTTCAGGACTTGGACGAAGAACTTGAAGGATCTGCTGGTGGATTATAATTTATCACCAGTCACTGTTCTCGTTATCGCATTGTGGACAAAAAAATAAAAAAAGAGATATTTTTAAATTCGTTGCTAGAGCCTTTGTGTATTTTATCTATATATCGTGAGAATCTACAACATTGTTGCACTCGTCAAATTCCACTATTATATGCAAAATTTCAAAAATAGACACACTTACCTAAAAATTTTACCTTTTGATCTCATAAAATCTTACCTAGAAGAATGATTTAAATACTGAATTTTGCCGACGTCTTTACGAATAAGTATAGGATATATTTTTGTAAAACAACGACCAATAACTATAGCGACCACTACTATTTCGAAATCCAGAAGGTGTTCTTATTGTCCAAGGTCAAAAGATACTTAAGTCATGCACACAATGCGCCAAGTGTCAAATTTAATTTTTGTAATGCCCGTTCAATAGGAGCAAAATAAAAATAGGAGTCGCAATACTAGATTTTCTGTATCTACCCTGCCATATGCTTTATTCAAATACTATAGATGACTTTTCCAAGTTAAGATCAGATATTATTTTTAGATTTTTAGACGTGTTCCCTTTAATGCTTGCTTTACTATGCTTAATTCAATCCTTTCAAGAGCTCTATTTATTAAAATAATTAATGAATAAATGCAAGCGTGTCCAGCCAAGTTAAAATATTGAATATAAAACATGAAATATTTTTAAGCCATTTACAACGCGTAAATAATTTAATGCATATTAGCACATTTATTATACTTCCAATCTTGTAAAATATTGAAAATTCCAATAAACGGTAATTGATATTCGTGACTGACCTAACCCACTTCTAGGTGACCTAGAAACCCGATATTTGATACCAATGTAAGCTATTCTAAATATATACACAGAAAAAAATCTAAGAACTGAAAATTACAGTTAATTAGATACTAACAAGAAAGAAAAGAAATTAAGTGTAAAAGATAGATCAAAAAACGTAAGAAAATAAACCAATTTTATTTATAACAGTGTATTAATGACTAGAGAAATAATTACTTTGCAAAAAGTAAGGAACAAATCAAAAATACAAATGAAATGAGAGCCAAGTTAAGTTGTTTAGTAATGTACCGTATAAAATTACCGAGTGTAATTTTGAGCTTGTAGTTTTGAGTATATAATTATATACTGAACACAGCCATACATGTTCTTTTGTTTGTGAAGTCGAAAGGCATTGCTTAAAATTGAACTTGGCTCTCATTTCACATTTGTTTCTGATGGGATTACTTCTTCTTCTTATTTTTTGTATGGAAGTGAAATCATCCATCCACCCTCACAAACTTGTATCTAATATGTGTAATAATAGAAGATAGTATAATATTTTTAAATATAAAAACATAATACTTAGGAACTACGGCTAATCTAAATATTTTTCATAACTCGTAAAAACTATAGAAAATTTATAAACAGATTCTATTTTTACATATTTCAATAAAAAAATAGACAAAGAGGTTCAATCAGATAAGCGGATAATGTTCCATACCAAAGTATTTATAGGCCTCATAATTTTTTATGAGCAGACCTTTAAGACTCACTGAACTTTAGCAACCTAGAAAGAGATTAAGGCTGAGCTTTACTTAAAATAACATCGTCTAAACTAGGCTAGCAACCTATTTAACTGAAACAAGTATAATTTATCTTTGCTCTGGTGTCGAGGCAAAGTACGGCGTTGACTTCCGCCATTCAACACGCAATGCTTCTAGAATTCGGCGAAAAGTGGACAACAGAGTTTCTTAACACTAAGAATTGTATCAATAATATAATACTTATTAATAATATTTCTATATATTATTCTTATGTTATCTATAATATAGCTATTATTTAAGGTTGTGCATTTAATTTTAAATTAGATTATTTTTCTTAAAAAAAAAATATGTTAATTTATTTAATATCCTATTCCCCTGTGAGCTAGAACGTTTTAACGTTACGTTTTAACCAAGAGACATAGATTCAATATCAGATATTTCTAAACAAAATACAAATATATTTTTACATTCGTGCAATAAAATTTTAAATTCATAAAGCATCTAAAGTACTTTATTACAGATGTGCATGAAGAGCGACTTTTATATTTCAAAGGCAGTCATTCAAATAACCTAATATTTTACTTCAATACATATATAGGAGAGACACTGGCTTAAGATAATTGCTAAGAAGGAAATGCCTCTTTATTAAATGACATTAACAAAAGAGCAATACAAAAAAAGACTATTGATACTGATTGTGTCGAGGCAAAAGCGCGGCGTTGAGTTCTGCCCCTCAACACGCAATGCCTCCAGAATTCGGCAGAAAGTGGGGAACGGAGTGTCTTAACATTAAGTTCCCTCTGCCTACCCTGCTGTGTGCGGGATACAGCGTGAAAATGATTTATTTATTTTTGATACTGATGTAAGTCATATTCTTCAATTTATTAATAACAGTGATAAAATTACCGACTTCTTTTTTTATGGAAAATGGCAAAGTAAACGAGCATATGAGGCACCTTATGGTAAGTGATCACCGCCGCCCACGACCTCGTGTAACACCAGAGGAGCTACAGGTGCGTTGCCGGCATTTTAGGTGCAGATAGACGCGCTTTTTGACTACCCAAGTCGTATAAACTTGGAAACACTTTTTCTTAAATATTCAGGACGCTCAGACAAAGGAACCTAGTTTCAAGACACTAAATCCCCTTTCCCCTGCTATATGCGGGATAGGACGTGAAACTAAAAAAAAACATAATTAAAACGACTCAATATTAATAATATTATAATTCTACATATGAACCTTCCATGCCAATTCCGATACTGTCTTAAAAATTATAGTTTTTTTTTCAGTTAATTAAATATTTTTTATCAGGTTGTCGCTTAGGGGTTTTTGAATACATTTTTTTTTAGCATTGAATGTATGTTGATTCTTTTATCTTCATTCTTAAATATTAGGTTTATTTGTTCAGTACGTTTAGCTCTCCATCAAAAATCATTCACTCATTGCCAATTTTCCACTAAATTCTCATTTCGATACAAGAGCTAAGAAAAGAAAATATACATTTAAATAAATACTTTATCCCCAAGGGGGGATCGAACCCACAATCAGCCGCGTTAATAGTCACACATTTGTGCCCCTGCGCCACGACTAGCCTCTCTGAAATAAATATCAATTACATAATGCTTCCAAAGGAGAATGGAGGCACTAGGTTCCCTTTGCCTATCCTGCTGTGTGTGGGATACAGCGGGAGACTGATATTTATTTATTTAATTTTTAAAATGCAATAAGACATTTTATCGTATTCTTTCCTGTGTTTTTATTTAAACATTTTGAATACGTATGAATGAGGCTGAAAAACATTTGTAGACGATAGCTCTCATAGCTCGCTGAGCTCTATTCTTTTTAACGTTTAATTTCTTTGTTTTATATTTGTAATTTTCATGTAAAATTTTATTATTTTTATTCATTTATTATTACTTTTTAAGCTTTACGCTGTATTCCGCATATTACAGAGTAGGGAGCGTTTCCCCGATTTTTGAGGCATTACATGTTCAAAGGCGGAACTTAACGCCGCGCTTTGCTTTGGTACTAGAGCAAAGAAATAAAATTATTAAATAATAATAATTTATAAATAATAATCGATTCCCCCGAGAAAGAAGCGGACCTATAACCGTCGCGTTTATAGATTGTGCCACAATGGTTTCTGTCGGAATTCATATTTTACATTTATTACTATTTGTATTTTTGGTGCCGTTCAAATATTGACTTTCAGTTAAGCAGTTTTTTTTAATAAAAAAATACTAATCAAACAATCTTTATATTTATAATAAATTAGGTATTAGATAACCTAAGAAACATCCCCGACATAAAATTATCTACAAAGTAGTCTAATAACTAATAAAGGGCTGGTTGATAATCTTCAAACGCCTGAATATTTTTTCTTTCATGGTTAAGAACACTCGCGATTAAGTCACCTTTCAAATAAAAAAAAATAAAATCGGTTCATCCATTCAGGAGTTACGAAGCCATAGACAGACATACTGATACACAAAAACAGACACGTCAACCTTACCACCTTACCCAACACCCCTCTATTTTCCTTGTGGGTTAAATACTCGTAGTAGCAAACCTGAACAAAGAATATATTGTTTTCCCATAAATTTGATAGTTACATGACTTAGCTCAATTATTTCTAGATTATTATGTATTCACCTAATGGTTTACATTACTATATAAGCGTTTGGCTCATATGAGTATGGCTCCTTTTTAAAGTGTTGGCAATTAAATCAGTTTAAAAAAATAAAAATCTGCTTCACGCTGTATCCCGCACGCTCCAGGGTAGGCAGAGGGAACCTAGTGTTAAGACACTCAGTTCCTCACTTTCTGTCGAATTCTGGAGGCATTGCGTGTTAAGTGACAGAACTCAACGCCGCGCTTTGCCTCGACACCAGAGCGAAGAATTGGAAATATAAATATGAAATGGAAAGTAAATATTTCATCTCCTCGAGTGGGGATCGACCCCACAACCAGTCGGTTTCACAGTCACACTTTGTGCCCCTGCGCCACGACTGGCCTCTAATCTCTGTAATCAGTTTAAATAAATATATATACGCTGGACAAATCATAAGTATATATCAAAATATTGAAATTTAAAATAATTTTGTAACTTGCTTTTAGGTAGACTAATAAATAACATTATAAGATTTTTGGGTGTTCTATTACTGAAAAAAAATGACTAATTACAGTGTTTCTTTAGTAATAGAACACCTCACGGTTTTTTCGTTCTTGCCCTTTTGCTGCTATACACTAGTGTCTTTTGTAATATTTTTTGTAACGTTTCTTAAATTGCCGCTCCTTAATTTTAATCACTCCTTATATAAAAAAAAACAGAAGTGCCCCAAAATGTTGAATCAAAAAATACATGTAATAGGAGCAATTGAATAGATGAGAAATAAAATCGAATATTAATGTTCAAGACACATATAATAAAATGTTTTAAGCGTTGAGAGTGATAAATTTAAAGTAAATTTCATTTTTCATTTATTAATATACCACACAAAAAACACTGAACTCACGCATCTTTGAAATCCGAGACATCATATATCTATAACTGCTTTGAAATTTCATGAAAAACTCTTTTTATTCCTTAGAAAAACACCTACATATTAAAATCTATACTATTACCACATAGAACGAAACATTTTTTAAATTTAATACAAACAACATTTTATTAATAATGTATGTGATATGAACATAAAATATGACGAATCTCTACCGAATTTAGTTAAATAAATAAACTGTATTTACGCCGCGATTTAGACTTGATCTGTATTTAACTGAACTTGCAAAAGTTATGGTTTATTTTCACACAAAAATATTTATTTTTATTTATTAATATTTATTTTTTCAAATTATCGCGAAAACTATATTCAACGTGTTAAAAAAGTACAAAATAGAAATTTGTTTGGGTATAATTAGTAAAGCAGTATGCCATCTTTTTTCAAAGAGACTAAATTCGCAGCAAAATACTTTAATCGTAGTATTTTAGAAAAACAATAATTTGGACTAGAGACATCTTGCGGCGTTTGTAAAAAGTACAAGTTATAAAGGCTACAAGGGTAGGTACATTACCTACTATGTATGTAATATTAAGTTTTTTCTAAGATGGCGCTATATACAAATAATTATATGCTCTACTGGCACGTTCGGAACGCCATAATCAAATATCCATACCATACCATACAAATAATTAAATCATTACCAAAAGTCTTGTTATATTGTTTGTTCAGTTGTAAAAACAATACAAAAAGAGTTTTGGTAATGACAATTCTTGCGAGAATAAAAAATATATGAATTCAATAATAATAAACAAATACTCTTTATTGTACAATGGAAAGACTATATATATACATCTATTAATATTTAGAACAGTACAATTGCGGCCTTATCGCTAAAAGAGCGATCTCTTCCAGGCAACTTTTGGGTAGAGGAGAGAATTTATTGTCTGAAAAGGGATGAGTTGATGTCGAGTTTAACATACAGATATATATAAATACATAGACACATACATGCATTATTATATACTAATTTGCTTATATACATAGATTCATAAAATAAACGTTTTCATCAGAAGACAGAAACAAGAATAAGAAACAAATACAGAAAATACAATTGGAACCTACATATAGTATTAAATAATAATCTTTTAGCTGCAAATATTTTTCTGCTTAGCTCACAAATTAATGATTTTCAAGATAAATGTTGATCAAACATAATTCCTATTTCTTTTACTTTTTTAGTAAAAGGACCGTTTGCTCTATCAAGCGATAATAATGGCAAATCATGATAAGTAATTTTAGAGATAAGTCTTGGACTACTTATTATAATTGTTTCAGTCTTTTTTGCATTTAATTTTAAGCCTAAAGATAAATCTTTAGGCTTAAAATTAACTAGGTATTGTTATAATTGTCACTTCTTCATTCAGTGCTTTAATAATATTTGAAAGATAGTGCAACGAACTTTGACGACATATTTGAAGGTCGTCATCGTAAACTTGATAGGGAGAAGCAATATTATGACAGACATTGTTAATAAATAGTGAAAATAAAAGAGGGGACAACATGCTACTTGTGGAGCGCCAGCAAGTACTAGGGATCATTCAGAATAAGAGTCCTAAATCCGGATACGTTGCTTGTGACCATGAACGTAAGAGTTAAATCAACCAATCACTTTAGGAGATATGTTAAGAGAATGTATAATGGCCAATAGGATATCAAAGTTTATGGTATTAGAGGCGTCACTAAAGTCTAAATCCTAAATGTGGAATATCACTTTGTCTTTGATTTTTTATGGCAAAAAATAAAAAGGTATGATTTTTTTATTTTAAAGGTGTTCATTCCTATACATCGAAATGTTTTGAATTTATTTGATTATTTAAATATTTTTTAGAACATGCCTTCTATAGTTAAACTTTCCGCAAAATAGCCGAAATGATGAAAGGACTCATTCTTTACAGTAAGAAATAACTAAGTGCGTCCTAAACAAACGTTGTTGAGCGTGATTTGTATTTTTCATATATAAAAATTGAATATCTAGATCTGAATCTGGCGAACCTTAATAGATTTTCGAATAAAAAAATAATGAAATGTCGCCTTAGTTAAAAGTTGAAAGTAGAAAGTTGTTCAAAACACTAGGCCATATTTATTGACAAACAAAAAATATAAAAAGTTAGACCACTGTGGTACAGTGGGCCCGACGTCTGGCTGTAATGTTGCAACTCAACACTCTGTGACTCAAATTTGGTAAAATCTAGCGAACGGAGTGTCTTGACACTACTACTTGATACTTTTCTTTCCATGCTAATTGCTGCAATCACAGCGGGAAGTACAAGGGCCATAAAGTCTATGTATATGGAATTGTGAGCTGCCAATAGTATTTAATATTTTCATTTTCTGACTTTGATAACGACGCAAATTGCGACATTGAGTTCCGCTACTAAACACGCAATGCCTCCGTAATACAACGGAAAGTGGGTGACGGAAATGTCATTTAACGAGAATAGAGTGTCTCAACACTAGGTTCCCATGTTTCCTCTGCCTACCCTGCTATGTACTTGATATAACGTGAAGGTAAAAAAACTGAAAATACTGAACCAATCTTAGATAATAATGTTAATTATAGTTACATTCTTATATACGATACATATAATACGTATTTTTTTGCAAAACAATTAAAAATCCTTAGAAAAAAATATAATATAACCGCCAGGTTTTAGTAATTTTCACACTACAAATGACTATAAATATGCTACTAACATATTATATTACAGTATGAACGTTATTGATTGTATTAAATAGATAATCGTGCGGTTCAAACGGGTGACGCCGCAAGCGGGTCGCTAGTTGATATACTAGGATCCGACACATGCTGTGCACGGCGGCGAAAATTTTGCGAAATTTTCTGTTTTGTCCGCACACGCTGGGTTAGATTACTCAAAGTTCAATCTGTGCGCATGAATTTCAAAACTTTCCACAGCTTAACTCTATTAGACATATTTTAGCCATTTACTCAAAAATTACAATTACAATTATCCCCGACTACTTCACTGGGATCACCGTGTCGGCCACAATGTTCCTGCAAAATTTCAGAGATGTAGGTTTTACGATCTAGAAGGAGTAGCATTACAATGAAACACACTTTTGACCAATGAAGTCTAATCAAAAATTTATGTTTCTAGCAGTGAATGTAGCTTTATCCTTTTTTCACAAAATATGGCAAACACCGGAAACTTAATGGCAAAAGAGGAGAACGGAATATTCTCCGCTTACTGTCCGAATTTGAGACAATATGTGCTGAGTGGTGGAACGCAACGCAGCGCCTTGTTATTTTCCAAAGCAGGCAAATATAAATAATTAATTTCCCCGAAAATTAACCGAGCCCAATATCATTACGTTTACATTTGATATTTTTAGGCAATGATGCCGGCAGTTTTAAAACACTTGAAAAACTAACAATAGCTTATATCACTATAGCTAATGTTACTTGTTCAAGTGGTAAAATAATAAATTTAAACAAATTAAAATGCCAAAGGCCGCTGTGGCGCAGGGTCATGTGCGTATCAATCTGTACGGTGACGGTGATCAATAGGATAGGATTCTTGTGTTCGTTCACATTTGTCTATTGAATGGTTTATTGTAATATAATTCTCTTACTTACTCACGATAGGGTAAGATCCCAAATATCTCAGGACATTACAACACTACAACACATTGTAGATTTTTACTTAAGGATTTCACCCAACTGCAAAGGTATGGTTACGTTTTTCGCGCGTATGTTGTATGTATATGCTTTATTACCTCATTTCTCCAGAACTGCTGAATGGAACTTAGGTGACGTTAAAAAACCAAACATAGGTTGTGTGCGACGCCATTGTAATTAGCGAAAACATTTTTTTCTCTTCGTATGCTACAATATATGAATAATCGAACCGAACACATTCTAAGCCATTCACGCAACAAATTTTAATGCAATTTTCACCATTATTTAGAGATATTTTGCAAAGTGCGAATTTGGGGCCGGTCAGAGTAAGGTCCAGTCGATCTTAATCTAATGAACTATTGGGATTGTCTTTTTCTTCTTAATGTTATGAAGGTTTTTGTTTTTTTTTGTATTTTTGCAATTTATTTTTTATAAGTAACGGTGATTATTTCGGTATAACAATATCATATATTATTTTCTTATTTTTTAAGTAACATCATATCCACGGATATAATATATAGATACGCTAATCATCTCTATATATAATAAGACAGAAAAAATATTTTGTCTGTACATTTAGTAATTTTGGCTGAAATGGATAGAGGGACACTTAAAAAGAATAATAGAAAGCAAAAAAAAAATTTTAATTTCTTGTCTGTCTGTCTATCGATATGTATGGTCACATTTTTCTCTGAAAGCACTGAACTGATTTACTTAAAAGTTTCACCAATAGCTTTGTTTTAACTCAACAATTAAAGTTTATTTCATCAAAATCGTTACATTAAAAAAAAGTTATCGTAATTTGAATGAACTCAAGGCATTAGTTTGCCTGCGAATGTTATATAGCAATCGCGCTGGTAAGATTCCTGGCTAAAGAATGACATTTAAAACGTCTTGGTTATATGACTGTTGATAAAAATATATATTTTTGAAGCACTATTATACAATATTTTATACAATAAAGTAAACAAAATTGAATTGTTAGTGGAAATCTCCACTAACAATTCAATATTGTTTACCTTCATAAATCATAACAGTTAAGTTTAAGTCGCAATTAATTTAACACAGAGATAAAAAACGATTTGATCTTCAAAGAAATATCAAGTAAATACATTGATTTTTTGGTTTGTTAGTTTGTTTGAAATAAATCTATATAAAAATGCCTAATTTTTACGTGTACACTGTAATAACTACCTATTTACCAATTGTTCATTTAGCTAATAATATATGTAACTAATTTAAAAACTGTACAGGAGTTAATATGCAATCATTACAGTTATTTAACAAATTGCAATACCAAGAAGTTCTAGATGAAATGATTGCAGCAGAGAGCACAACAAGATGTAAACTTAATGCATTCAGCGGGGACATCTTGGATATTGCGAGTAATACGACATCTAACGTAGAAGCTAGGGATACATGAGCTGTACATGAAAATTCTTCAAAGTTCAAGTATCGCTTGTGCTACAAATGTGGTGACAAGCATAGTGGTGTATGTCGAATTATCAACACCATTTGTCATTATTGCAACAAAAAAGGATACATAGAAAAAATATGCACACAGAAATGTAAACAGAGTAATGGTAGAAAAATGTATTATGCGGCGGTAATTGACAAAACGGATGAACTTCTTAATGTATTGTTTTAAAGAATAAAAATGTAATTATCGACAGAAAATATCTCCTGTTGAGGTTAAGGTGTTATTATGTAGAGTTAGTGTAACAATGCAAGTGGAATCGGGTGCTTCATATTCTTTAATTAATAAGAAAACATTTAATAGTTTACCGAATTCTCAAAAGAACAAATTACAACCATTATCCATACCATTATCAACATGGACTGATACACCTGTAAAGTTGTTAGGCCAATTGAACGTTCTAGTGCAGTATATGGTCAAGACTGGTTCCAATCTTTGAAAATTTTTATAAACCATATAAATACAGTTACAGAATGTGAAAATTATCAAAATTTGTTAATTAAGTATAAGAATATTTTTGACTCAAGCTTAGGAATGTATCGTGGGGAGCCAGTATCTATAAAGCTGTCACTAAATGCTATACCGAAGTTTTTGAAGGTGCAACCTGTTCCGTATGCTCTTAAGGAACGAGTAGAAAAAGAAATAGACAACATGGTTGCTGATGGCGTTCTGAAGCCGATTCCCTACTCAGAATGGGCAACTCCGGACGGATTCTGGAGGCATTGCGTGTTGAGTGGCAGAACTCAACGCCGCGCTTAACCTCGACACCAGAGCGAAGAAATGGAAATATAAATTTAAGTAAATATTTCATCTCCTCGAGTGGGGATCGAACCCACAACCAGTTGGTTTTGCAGTCACACCTCGTGCCGCTGCGCCACGACCAGCCTCTTAAAAATTATTAAAAAGAATGGAAATATACGCTTATGTGGTGATTATCGAAGCACTGTAAATGAAGCCACAGAATCAGACACATACCCAATGTCAATTGCTAGTGAGATTTTTGCATTACTGGCTGGTGGAAAGTTTTTCACAACTCTTGACTTAGACAGAGCACATACTAAAGTACCAGTAGATGATGAGACTGCCAAATTGTTGACATTAATCACATGTAGCAGTGTGCAGTTTATAGGCTAGCGGTTGGTCTAAAGCAGGGGTTCCCAACCTTTTCTTGATCAAAGACCACTTTCATGTCATTTTTGGTAGCACGGACCACTATGCATGTAGGTATAATAAAAAATAACTGTGATAATTAAGCAGAAACTTCGCCTCACCATCCCCAGTAATAAAATTAAAATCGTTCGCGGACCATATTTAGGCGCAGACCATTGGTTGGGAACCACTGGTCTAAAGGCTAGTCCTGGAATTTTTCAACGTATAATGTCGTCATTATTAGCTAATATACCTAGTTTAGCGGTGTTATCATAAAAAAACACACACAACTGTGACTGTGGCTTATCATACATCGGTCAAATAAAGAGAAACATCGGTGTTAGGGTGAAGGAACACATCTCTGATATCAAGAATGGGCATGTATCGAAGTCAGCTGTGTGTGAGCATACTGTGGATAAACCCAGCCACTACATTAGGTTTGATAAACCCCAAATCCTCGCTAAGAAAAACAGATATTCGCCATTCCTAGAATGATCCGCGAGGCTATTGAAATACAAAAACATCCTTATTTCAATAGAGAGGATGGCTGGAAACTTTCTACCACCTGGGACCGACTCATAAAATCATTGAAGTCTCAAACCCACCATACCAGAGGGCAACATACCATCAGCTCATTCTGCAGGAATCTAGGGCAATACGCGAGGCAATTAAGAAATTGTTGGCGGTAGTTTGATATAATAATTATGTCAACTGACAGACGAATGCCACCTGAGTCTACCCATGATCACGGACTACTGCAAAGTGTTCGAAATGTCGGGTTTCCAAAATGTAAAATCTTAAATATACGCGATTAATCCGGTTAAATTAGTTTTATTTAAAAGCTGTTGACACTAACTGGCTATTACGGATTTTTTTGATTAGCGCTTTTTTATCTTTCGTCTGTCTCATATATATTGTTACTTTTACTTACCTGAAACAAAAAATAAGACATTACAAGAAATTGAATTCTATTTTATAAACAATTATTTTCATTGTGACAGAGAATAATATAGGGGAAGAGGAAAATGTATTTAATGAAAATGTATAGTGCGTTGTACTCGTCGTAACAACTAAGCACGAGTAAAGTAAATATAAGCATTTAATTTAGTTGTTCCTGATGATTTACATTTTTATAATAAATTATTGCGAACATTAAAACTTATAAATATAAAATCATTAAGTACACATGTTGGGCAAAACCCAGCGTTGATTTTGTTAGATCGAGGAAATCAGTTTAATATTATTCATTTCCCTATTGCTTATCGATGACGTGACGTCAATCATTTATGCCATTTTATGTCATTTTGCCACTGCGTTTCGCATCAGGTAATGCCGGGCAACGACGCCCAACCCACCTTAAAGACAGGCAACGCACCTGTAGTTCCTCTGGTGGTGGCGGTGATCACTTACCATCAGGTGACCCGAACGCTTCTTTGCCTTGTCTTTTTCAAAAAAAAAATATCAATATAAATATTATAATTTTATTAAATGATTACTAGTAACATTTCTTGTGGCTTTAAGTTTCGCACACAATGTCTCCGAATTCGGCAGAAACTGGAAAACGGAAGTGTCTTAATGAGTCACTTCCATGAGCGTCTTAACACTAGATTTCCAGGTTCCCTCTACCTCCCATGCTATATGCGGGATACAGCGTGAACCTAAAAAAATATATATTAAACTGATATATTGAAATCACTTCAGTAATAAATTTTCTTAAAGGCGTTTTAAGTATTATATCGATGATCGAACTATACATTGTTTATCACGTTAGGTGACTCCTATTCAATACCTGGTGTTTTGTGATCACAAAATAATATTGATAGCAAGAGGTTACGTTTCGGTATTAGTACACCATTCGCCCGTGCCCATCTACCCCGCATATCCTGTAAACAACTAGGACATGTAATATTTTGTTACTTATTGGTGTCCAACGGAGTTCCAAGTGCCCCCGACGTACCTTAAACTAGCACTGATAGCAGGTAGAAAGGACTCGCCCTCGGAAGTACCAAGGAAAATATCAATGAAAATATTATAACCAACTATTATTATAATACTGACTGATAAAATTAATACTTTTTTTATGATAATTTTGTAATTAAAAAATAAGTACTAGGTAGTAAGTAGTAGACAGTTAGAACTTACAAAATAAATTAATTATAATGATAATTAAATTTGTTAAGTCAATTTACTATTAAGCCTTCGTTTTCGTGCCTATTCTTTTTATAATTTTTATTTAATTGATTATATAGAGGCTGTTGCGGCGCAGTGGCACAAGCGTGTAATTGTAAAGGCTACGCTTGTGGATTCAATTCCCACTCGAGAGAATGAAGAATTTAATGTTTATTTCCTCGCTCGGTCGGTAACAAGGCAAACCGCAGTATTAAGTTCCGACACTCAATTTGTCTCGAGAATTCGGCGGTAAGAATTCGGCGTTCGCATAGAAGACGGTCCATGCTGTAGGCGAAGTACAGCGTAAAATTAAATAAATATATATTAATATCATATTGTTAGAAACCGGAAGCGGTTAACACTTTATAAAATAAGATAAAAACACATACCATCTATATGTATGTTCTTAAATTATTTTGGGAAGAGATTCTACGTAATTGCAATAAGTGATATGTATCACCCAATAACAATACTTCACGCGAGTTTTCTTCCAATAAGGATCGTTGCCTACAAGCAACTGCTCCCGATTGACCTTTGACCTTTACCTTTTTCGAATGAGCAGTGTGCTGTTGGCCCTACTGGCCTCTACAGAGTCACCTGGCTTTGGGAGGCCGAGCTAAAAAAGCTGACCTGACCTTGGCTTGGTTACCGAGGAAGGACCAACAAATAAGAACACAGTGTCGTAAGGGCGTCTCCTTTGAGACTTGGACCGCGACTTGCGTACACCGTTTGTAATGGAGGACTTTGCTTCGCTCGGTCCGAGCTAGGCCTACTAGGTAGGACTCTTGATTCCCTTTTGGGTTTTTTAGTTTAGTTCCCCTCGCACCGAGGCGCGATTAGGCCACAGAAAAACTGGGACCTCATCTCCACCGGCGGGGTCGGTGTGTGTAGCGTGTGTGACTGCGATTGTGTGTGGCCCTACCTACATATTTAGGGTGGTAGTGGCGTTTTAGTGATGGGGTCAGCATCATCGGTTACTTCCCGATTGACTCAATTCCATTGCTTTAATAGTCTGTTTCACCTATATTTACTCTTTTACACGAATTTGTAAACAAAATAATAATATCATGAACCAAGTATATTTTATTTTCTTCACATTTACTATATAGATACGATGAATATAGTACACGACAGAATGATATACGGCTTGCACTAATAGATGGAATGATTTAAATAAAGTTAAAAAGGACCCAACAAATATAATGTTGTCCTCTTCGTATAGAGAGGCCAGTCGTGGCGCTGAGGCACAAAGTGTGACTGTAAAACCGACTGGTTGTGAGTTCGATTCTCACTCGAGGTGATGACATATTTACTTAAATTTATATTTCCATTTCTTCGCTCTGGTCTCGAGGCAAAGCGCGGCGTTGATTTCTGCCACTTAACACGCAAAACCTCCAGAATTCGGCAGAAAGTGGGGGACAGAATGTCTTAACATTAGGTTCCCTCTGCCTACCCTGCTGTGTGCGGGATACAGCGTGAGGCTGAAATATATATATATATATTTTTTTTTTTATTGTAATAATTTTATTTTCCTGTTTCATGACTTTATGTTGTTATTTTAGGTATAGCGTGAAGCTAATTTATTTGATTGATTTATTTTTATTTTTCTTTCTTAAGTGTGGAATAACACTTTAAAAATGTAAAAAAATGTAATTTAAGCAAAACGTTTAAGTAAATTTGTACAGCTGTCTGTGTAGCCAAAGGTATATACCAACAGGCAGTGTCGACATATTCTTAAATTTTTGTCGTCTCATCTTTTAAAATGAAAAATATTACATTTGTGTACATTATTTGTTTTATCTTATTACTAGCGACCAGCTCACGGCTTCGCCCGCTTAAATTTGTGAATTATTTGTTTGTACAGGGAATTACGTTCCTGTTTTAATAAATAATGTATGATTGCAGCGCTCTTAAGATATCTAAAGTGAAAATTATTAAAACCATAGGTTGGCATCTTTGATTTTCATTAAAATTACCAAAAATATTATGTAATAAAGTAATAACACATATCGAAAATCATCAATCAAATCAAAACCAAACCTCCTTCACGCTGTATCCCGCATACAAAGTTATATTCGCAGTTTTTGAATCTCAAAACTTCTTGACCATTGTCTTATCGAGCATAAGGTAAGCCAATCCAAGTCGCACAAATGTGCAATTGTTAATGGAACAAACAGATTTTGTGAATATTGAATATATTAACATAAAAATGTACGAGACACAGTGATAGCGTCCACCTGAAAGTCTGGTGATATCCATTTGAGGAAAGAACGTTTGTGGGGACTTAAATTGTTATCTATTAGGAAAAACCACTGTTGAGCTGTGAGATATTTTTTTTAATTGGCATCATTGCAATAAGGTTTTAAATAAATTGCAATGCCAAACACGATCACAATTTATGGTTATGCCAGAGGAAAATAACGAAAGTTTTAAACGTATCGACTCTTGCCATTCAATAGGTTGTGTCCATTGTGAGAAGCACGCAGATTTAGATAATTGTGATATACAAGAATATAATTTTGAAAAATATATTTATATACGTTATATTATATTAAATACAGTAAGTGGATTTATTTTATTTCATTATTGTTTTTACTGATATTTATTTTGATTTACATTAATGTTGAATATTTCGATGTCGAAAATATTATATTACTATTTTTTCTTTATTTTCTTATTATATCGATTTGCATTTACTAGAATACATTCTGTATATTTATCAGTTTTAAATATTATTGTAGATATATACATTTATGCAACTGTAAGTAAACACGTTTTATGAAAAAAATTATCGCAGAAAATCCCGAGCTCATATTCTGTAAACGTTACGTAACAAACGTAAGCTATATTGAGGAAAAAAAAACAATTAGTATAAGTATTTTACAATTTTCTGTAAGAATCTGGTTTTTCTATATATTTTTTTTCTATATTATTATTGCTGAAAATCGCTGAACATACATTAGTTATAAAGGGAGAGAGTAGAGTTATAAAAGGATAAGGTCCTTTAACCATAAATAGAAGAGGAAGTTCTTGATATGTTTATGTTCCCTGTTCCCCGATGAGGTTAAAATTAGATAAGGTCCTCTAACCACCGTCGATCAGTCGATCGTGTTATACTCTGTATTTATTCAATTATACAGGTGTTTGATAGATCGATAGATAAAGTAATACAGATTATAGAGGAGGAGGAGATTATTGATATTTTTATGTTCCCTGATATATACTGCATTAAATCATGTAACATGTAAAATTTGGTGGAAAGTGAGGAAGGAAAGGGAAAGAAAAGGGCGTGTCTTAGCACAAAGTTCCTCCGGCCTATCCCGTATGCGGTATTCAGCGTGAAGTTGGGAAAAAAGTAAAGCAATTTCAACAACAATTACATGCATAGTTTGTAATTTTTTTTTCCAGCCTGATGCTGTATTCCGTTCGTAATAGAAAGTAGAGAGAACCTGCGAACCTAGTGCTAAAACACTCCGTTCCCATTGAAGCAGTACTGATCCCACTTTCCTCCGAATTCTGAAGGTATTGCGTGTTGAGTGGCGGAACTCAACTTTGCCTCCAGACTTTGTAATCATTTAGATTTTTGAACGTTCTAAATTTATACAAGCCAACAGATACGATCTCGTACAATAAATAACTCTCTTCAAAAGATATTTTTCAGATACACAACTACTACCAATATTAACGCTCAGTATTTACTTAAAATTTTTGGTTTCGTATTTTCTTCTGAATTTATTTTAAGTTTTTATTTCATATTTTCCTTTGTGTGTAATAAAATATTTCTATCTATAGGTTAACTAACTATATGTTATATTTTTTTACAGAGAAGATTCATTTAAAAGAGGTTTAAAACTGTTTTTTTTAATATGCCAAGAGGAAGATAAAAAATAGTGGACAAAACAGTATTTTCCTTATTAACAACATGACGTATAATACACAAATTCTACGACAGGTTTGTTTAATTTATGTTATTTAATATGATTTGGTCATCATATACACAATTTTAGTTGACTATGTTGAATTTCTGGCAACACAAAGCCAGTAAATATTAATATTTAAATTGTAGCAGATATTTTGTTGTTCGAGTACCGGTTGGAGTGGTTGCAAAACTGCCTTCCAAGCCGGTGGTAGCTTTATATTTATACGACTAATCAAACGTGCTTGTAAAAGTTGCTCTTTAATACACTTATGCTACGTAGTATTACGTTTAGTCTTGTAATAATATTCTTAATTAATCATAATAAAATTATTAAAAATCAAAATCTTTGTTCAAAAGCAGTCTCGTAGCATTTTTGATCGTAATACTCCAAAAGTAAATTCGGCAAGTAGTGAATTCGGCAAGTTTATACAATATTATTTAAGTTAAGATATAAGTGAAATTGTGTTAATTTTTATACAACGTTAGTAATGACATCCATTCTGCGGAAAAATCCTAGTAGTCGGAACGTTTGCAATCAGCATCATAGATATTATCTATACTTCTATACTTCTATATTATATTATTAATATTATAAAGAAGTAACATTTGTGTGTATGTTTGTATTGTTTTCACACATAAACTACCGGACCGATTTCAAAAAATCTTTTATTATTAGAAAGCTGCATGACCTGACCTGACTGACCAACAAAGGCTCTATTATATGTTCAAAAAAAATAGAGATCCCTAATAAAAATGCAATAATGCAACCCAAGGTATGAAAAAATTGATCTTAAAAATTGTATCATAGCGTGCGCTGCGAAAACTATTGATGATAGAATAAAACAATATTTGACAGTATTATAGAACGCATAAAAATAATGAAAGAATGTATAAAAAAAAGTCCGCGATACCATATGTCCAACTACTGTAGTTACGCCAATATAACTACTTTTTAATATTTTTTAAGTTGACAAAAGTGCCGACAATAATCAAACCATATCATTTATACCTCTGAATTAATCCTCATCCCATTAAATTATATTTTATTAAAGATAATTTCAATACCTGTAAAATACTTTTTAAATTAATAATATAGGACATTCCATTCAAAAGATATAACGAAATTAAAAATATCAATCTAACGAAAATCATGTAATAATAAAAAAATGCGGAGTGCAGAAAAACAATCGATTAGATTTTTTTGTTTCTTTATTTGAATTGAATAGGCTCCGAAACTACGGGACGATTAAAGTATAAAAAATACCATACCAAAAAAAAACCTTATATCGCGTACGCTGTAGAAGTTTTTGGCAGTAGAGCAAAGTGATGTACTACAATTTTATAGAAGACATAATAACTACAAAGAAATTTACGATACTAAGTGTAACTGTTAGAGTTTTCTAATTTTCAATGGAAAATGTGCAAACTAACTACAACAGAGCCGCCATCGTAGTACGGAGGGACATCTAATATATATATATATATATATATATATATATATATATATATATATATATATATATATATATATATATATATAATATTCTCCTAATTTGAGAAAATAATTTATTAGCTATAAAAATGTTGGTTGTTTGTATAATTAAATTAAACATCTTTCTGTTGTAATAACTATTGGGATCTATTAAACAAAAAAATGCATTCTCATTTATATAAATACCTATATTATATGTTATTATAATATATAAGATAATATATGTTATTTGAATTTTTATCTTAAAATAAACAAATGTATTTTGATCAAATTTATTTTCTTAAAAAATTAAGAGTGCCCAAGAAAGCTATCATTTCTCTATGAGGATATAAATTAATCGTTATAAAGGACAGTTATTTAATCATTACACCATTCATACATGACGAATGTTACAATAAAAAGTGATAGTCTTTTGCCGTGTGATCCCGGCCTAGAATAGGATCATCCTGGCACTGGCGGTGTCGTAAGAGGCGACTTAAGTACCTGTGGTAGAGTCACGTCGCCGGCAATGGCGACGCATGGACAGACTCGACCAGATCATTACCACCCTCGGTATTTAAAACCGGCGTGAAGTAGTGGCTTTATGCCACTGCGTTTCGCATCAGGTAATGCCGGGCTCCGGCGCCCAACCCACCTTAAAGACCGGCAACGCACCTGTAGCTCCTCTGGTGTTGCACGGGAACGTGGCCGGCGGGGATCACTTACCATCAGGTGACCCGAACGCTCATTTGCCGTGTCCTTTTCCATAAAAAAAAATAAAGAAATTAAAACAACACCGATTTTACCGCTCCCGAACCGCGATCGCGATTAGCTTGTTACATCAGTTAAGCCGTTTCTGAGATAAGCGTCGACAAACAAATTTTTTAAATATCATTGTTTCTGATTCTATTACTTTATTAAATTCCCCCAAAAATATTTTCTCTAATGAAAATTAATTCAACACAGAGATAAAGAACGATTTGATCTTCAAAGAAATATCAAGTAAATACATAGATTTTTTGATTCGTTCGTTCGTTTGAAATAAATCTATATAAAAATGCATAAAAATATCCTTTCTACGTGTACACTGTAATAACTACATATTGACCAATTGTGGTACATTTAGCTAATAATATATGTAACTAATTTAAAAACTGTTCAGGAGTTAATATACAATCCTTACAGTTATTTTACAAATAATATTATGAATCCTTACCCAAATCAATAATTTAACATTTAAGGCTGTTTCTGAAGCAGTACATTAAATTATTAACTGACACTAGCACATTTAACAGAGTTTTAAAAACCATAACATAGGTAAAAAGAACATAATATTACAAAAATATACACATATAATAAATAATTAGTTTTATGAATATCAAATATCAACATTGGTCGTATTTTTTAGTTCGAAACAATCAAAAATTCTTATAGAAATTACGATAATGTCGTAAAAAATTTTTTTTACGACAAGTAAAGTAATAAAAGTAAAATAATAAAAATTTAATATCAAATAAACAATCAACCTCATTTTTAATTACGAGACGATTACAATATATAGAATTATCTTACTCTACCAATGGGTAGAGCAAGATAATTCTTAGTAGTAAAAATTATAGTAATTTTGATTATAATAATGAACTGATAGGGATAGTTCTTGAAATATTGCCTAGAGATCCAAACGTAATACAAATGACGCTTTCGTGACGCCGTGACACCGACTTCAAATTATTTTTTTTTTTTTTAATTATTTTTGATTAACAAAATCAAAGTACGTTTTACTTATTGTAAAACTATTTTTTACTTTTTAGTTCGTTGTTTGAAGTCGATTTTTTTTGTTAAAAATATATTTTTCGAACTTTAGGTAATGCTGTTAGACCTCTTGGCATTTAGCGCGACACCCCGAATACCCGACGTTTCGAACTCTGCAGTAGTCCGTAGGTCATGGGTAGTCCCGGTAGCCTTTGTAAAATTGTAAATATATGCGTCAAACCGGTTAGAGTCTCGTTTAAAATATAAACAAATATGTTTATTTATTATTGAAAATAAGTTACCAATACGAAATATGCGTTTAATTGAAAAAAAATATTACCTTCACGCTGCACATAGCACGGTAGGCAGAGGAAACCTTAACCTAATGTTAAGAGATTCCGTTTTTATTCAGACACTTCTGTTACGCCGAATTCTTCAAACGGAAAGTGGCGAATGGATGAGGCCCTAAAAGAATTATATCTATTTAGATAATAAGTATATATATATATATATATATATATATATATATATATATATATATATATATATATATATATATATATATATATATATTTATCATCACTCATACTTTCTGACGTTGCTTCTTATCTCAAGAGCTAGGCTTTTGAAATTTATAACTTTCTACTATTTCATTATATATACTATTTATTCCTTAACAGAATTCCAACTAAGGCTAGCGGTGTTATCTCGACATCACTCGATATTATAAACGCACAGTTGTATATCACCTTAGTGGTCAGTGCATGCCAAATTCGTTTCATTTGTTCTTTTATTTAAAATTTTTACTGTATTTTGTTTTATTGGTGTGCATAAAAAATAATTATAGATACGTAAAAAGGTTAGTTTAAGTATTAAATAAAAAAAGTAATAAAAATGTGCGAGGTTTTAATTATTATGAAAATTAGAAAAGTACAATTGAAATTATTTGCGTTTGTTTTTTAATAATACTTTACATTTTTTCTTTATGTGCAATAAAGAATATATAAATATATAATTTCATAGAAATCAATAATTATAGTGAAATTTTAATTAATTTAAATGTATTTATATATTAGCTTAGTGCTCAGTGCATATCACATTTGTTCTCTTATTTAAAAAGTTTTACTCTTTTTTTATCGGTGTGTTTCATTATAAATAGGTAAAAACGTTAGTTCATTGCGTTTGTTAGGAATTAAATTAAGAAAGTTATTTTTAAAGAAAGTGTTAGGTTTCAATTATTATAAAATTTGTTTTTTATTTATTTATTAATACTGTCGAATATTTGTTGTATCGTATTGTTTATTAAATAATTTCATACAAATTGATAATTTTAGTATTTGTTTTTATTAATATTTAAAATATTATTCAATTGATGAGGCCGCCGTGCCATAGTGAAAACGCGACGGTAGTATATTATACCCACTTGGAGGAAATATTTTCTTTTCCATCGATCTGATAACAACACACGGCGTTGAGCTCCGCATTCAACAAGCAATGTCTTGAAAGATGGACGGTGCGTGAGGAACGCACGAGAAACACTCTTAATACAGATTCCCTTTGTGGAATTTTCTTTGCTTTGCTTCCTTGTATGCGGGAAAAACGTAAAACAATGCAAATAATTACAATTAATATTCAATTCGTTGACTTTAAATTTTATTGTTTGTATTGCTACAAAAGTAAGAGCAATCTGCGTCGTATCGTATAAAACTGGAATCGGCATCAGCATAGAATGTTTTTTATTGAACTGATTTATTAATTAAAAAAAATATCGTTAAAAAGTTTTAAAATTATTTAATTACTTAACAAAAAAATTGTTGTAAAAATTATGTTTCCAGCAAAATTAAAACGCTAGTGTGTAATATTATAAAACATACGATCATTTGATTTCATTTTTAACCGATTAAATTTTTATTACCGATTAAATTAAATTTATTATTACTTAAGTATAGAAACTCAATAATTTAAATTAATATTTAGGTTTTTGTTGTGGGTGGACTGACGCTATGCAGCATATCCGATGGCTTTATATTTGGTCAGATGTCGGGGATGATCGACGCATTGCAAAGAGCAAGTAGTGCTTTCGAATTATCTCAAGATGACATATCTACTATTGGTAAATATTTGTTTTTTTTTTTTGTGATATACAATAGATTTAAAATTTTAACTTAACTATTCAGCGAGTCAGGAGTATCCTACAACGCTTTTTGTAATATATATAATTTTGTAATATATATAATTAATATTCAAGATCATCGTGTCGAAGGGCACAAGCGCGGGTTCGATTCCTACTTGGGAGAAGGCAATATTAAATGTTTTTATTTCTTCGCTCTGGTAACGAGACAAGTTGAGTTTCGATACGATTCGGTGGAAAGGGGGGAAGTGTCTTAATGAGAACTGGTGTCTTAGCACAAGGTTAGTTACCCAATAACTATGAGCGGGATACAGCGTGAAGCTAAAAAAAATATTGAATAAATATAGCGAGAAAAAATTAAAACGTTGAACTACAATTAACCATAACAATTAAAACACAAATTTTAATTAGAAGAATTTAAACAGAATTTAATTAAAATAATTTAAGATGAATTTTATTATTTCAGCTGCAACAATTAATATAACCTGCTTTTGGGGCTTTGCATGTATGGCAGGACTGACTGAAGCTTTCGGTAGAAGAATATCGCTTACTGTTTTATGTATACCCGTAATAATATGTTGGATAATGGTATACTTTGCGCAAGATAAAATAGTGCTAATAGCGAGTAGAGCTATAGTTGGCTTATCATTTGGAGGTATCACTGTGATAACTTATATAAATATTGGAGAGTATGTGGCACCGCACATGAGGTCACTTTGTTTAAATATAATGTACAGTATCGGCACGTCATTAGGAACCATGGTTGGACATGTGCTATGTCTTTTCATGCATTGGAGAAATGTAGCCCTTGTTGGTCTAATACCGACAACATTATCGGCAATTATACCACTATTTTGGGTTGAAAGTCCATCTTGGCTGGCGGCACATAATAGACGCGAAGAATGTGAACAAGCGTTCTATTCTCTTCACCCTCGTAACGAGGCATCGGAGAAAGAATTGAAAATGTTGTTAGAATATCAAATTAATAACGAAAAAGTTTCTAAGAAAACATCTAGTAATTTTATGATACTTATGAAAAAATATATAGAAGCATGGAAACAGCCTTATTATTGGAAAATAGTTATATTAACGAATGTAATATGCTTGTACAGAGTGGTAGCCGGTAGGATTTTATTAAGTACCTTGATTATAACTATTATACAAGATATAACAGGTACAAATGATATTTTAGCTTACACGGTAGTGGTTGACGGATTTGCTCTTATAGGTGGAGGATTGTCATGTATAGTAGTAACAAAATTTAACATGAGATCATTACTATTTTGTTCTGGCATAATTTCTAATACAATACAAACAATGTTTGCAGCTAGTCTTTATTTTTGGCAAGATGGAGAAATGGCATGGGTCAAAATTTCATTATTGGCTTTGTATTATATCACCATTACTGCAGGCCCATATTCGGTGCTTGAGACATTATTGACAGAGTTACATCCTTTAGAGATAAAAACCATGAACTGTTTGTTATTGGGTGCTGTTTCTAGTATAATACAATTTACTAGTATTCAATTTGCTACAAAAATGTTTACACAAATCGGTTATCATGGAGTATTTTTTGTAAACTCTGTCATCGTATTTTTATGTTTACTTTATCTGTATTTCCAATTACCAGAGACAAAAGGTCGCACACTACAAGAAATAGAATATTATTTTAAGAATAAGACATTTAGAGAGGACAAAAATGAAGTTGACGAAAGTGAATGTTTAAATAAACCAGATGATTTAGAAAATAAAGTTTAAATTAAAAAATAAAATATTAAAATAGTAATTTAAAAATATATACTTTTTTTGTATAAGATTAAGATAATTGTATGTAGTTGAATTTGTATGTATTTATGTTATATTTTAATAAAAATATCAATTTACAATAATATATATTGTATTATTCAGCGGCACAAATTGTGACTGTAAAACCGGCGACTGTTTGTGGGATCGATCCCCACTCGAGGAGATGAAATATTTACTTAAAATTATATTTCCATTTCTTCGCTCTGGTCACGAGGCAAAGCGCGGTGTTGAATTTTGCCATTCAACACGCAATGCCTCCGGAATTCGGCGGAAAGTGGGGAACAGAGTGTCTTAACACTAGGCTCCCTCTGCCTACCCTGCTGTGTGTGGGATACAGCGTGAAGCTGATTTATTTTATTTATATTGTATTAAGATTAAAAATCTAATTATAAATGTATATATTTTTATATTTATATTAATATGCCAAGTTTGGAAAATGTGTGATAAATAGAGGAAATGTAGCAAAAGAACTGTACTAAACTGAATGACTGTTTCATTTGTCTTAATTATGTTCAATATCAAATGAACAGTATTAAGAAATTATATAAGTGTGTATGTAGTTGATTAAAAGCTTGTTTAAAATATTTTCTGTTAGCCTTAAAGAGGCTTTAATTACAATAATTATTTTTTATAATTAAAAATGTATGTTTTTATGTATTTGACTGTTAGTTGATGTTAAATAAATTTGTTTTTGTTTTCTTGTCGTTTATCTTCGGAGTTAAAAGTTACGACTGCTTAAGGTATGAATTAATCTTATGCTCTTTCAAAGTCCTAGATTCACACAATTAAAGAAGACGAAATTATGTAACCCTATAAAGTTTCTATAGTTATTTTCCTGGATATATTGTAGTATCTATTTGTATTATAGGTACTCTTTGAGAATCGAAAAATTTGGCAACTTTAAGCCTGTAACTGTAAAAGGTTCTCGACTTTAAGCCCACTCTGTCATACTCAGCTCTGATTTCAATACATATAGCAGAGCTTAGTACTCACAATGATTAATTCAAATTTCAAATTCAAATTCAAAATATTCTTTATTCAAATAAACTCTTATGAGTACTTTTGAATCGTCGAATAAATATATAAACAAAAAAAAACCGGTTCGGAAGGCAGTTCTGCTGAGAAGAGCCGGCAAGAAATAATATTACCATGCAACAAGAGAGTTCACTCTAGTTAAAATATTCGAAACGATCATCGTTAAACTATATCTGTAAAAGCACTTTAAAAGTTAAAAAACATAGTTGGGACAGAACTATCTGGGGGTTTACCATAAATTTTTGCAACTCTTAATTTACTGTTTTAAATAAAATATCAAGAATTACTTAGCTTAAAAGTGTATATTCTAAGTTTTTTATATAGTGTCGTCTCTTTCCAAAGACATTTCACAGTTTTGATACTTAAATCGTAGAGATTTAGAAACATTAACTGACTAGAGACATCTTACGGCGTTTATAATAAACACTGTTCTCGCATATACCTATGAGTGTATTATACAATGTGATAATTGTTTTTTGCCAAGATGGCGCTATATTTATTATAGTATAATCAAAATAAAAATAATTCTGTATTGAATTCTGCAATGTTACTTCCGTACTCCATTTTATTTAAATAAATCATTTAGATGTACGCTTTTAAGCTGGGTAATACTTGATATTTTCTTTAAGACAGTATACATAGTCAACTGTGATCAAGTTCTATATATCTAACAGCGTCAGTACAAACATTACATTGTGTACGGCCAAACGTGCAGCTGGGCTGACGTTTCGCCGTCTCGTCAATGCAGCTAAAGCACCGTTAACCTTGTTACTGACAGCACGCCTTACCACATCCATCTCATATCTTCTATCTCTACTGAACATACTTTATCTTTATCTTTATCTTTTCATAATTTCTTTCAAATACCGGAACATTTGTCTTACTCGCATTCAGGCTTAGACCATTATTTTCAGACCGTTCATCCGGAATGGTGACTAGTGCCTGCAATTTGCATTCTCATAATACAATGAGCGTACAGGATGCATTTTATACTCAAGTCATCTACTTTCACTCCCATGTCACTTTGTTTCACTTCTTGAAGACAGCTATCCTAATACAAATTCAACAACCAAACTGACATGGCGCATTTTTATTTAACACTCAATTGGATATCAAACCAGGGCGACATCCAACACCTACTCGCACTTTCTTTACGGCCAAGAATTTTTCCGTGATCATGCGGACGGAAACATCTTACCCATACACTCTCTTCCAGGTCTTAAGCCTCCTTGGACCTCCCACATGAGCCTTTTGGATCTCCGTTGCATTCTTCTCGCTAATACTGTACAATAAACTTTACTATCCAAGCTAATCAAACGACGATGGGGGAAGGGGGATCCACATCCACGATGGAAGGCTTGCCTGCAGCGACCCCTGCTAGTTCTTACCAGTGTTGCAACATGTCGCTAAAGTACTTTCTCCACTGCGTGGCATCACATCTCATGTCAACCTTTGTATCAGAAAAGCAAAAGTATGGAGTCATTACCATAATCAACATCGGATGATGATTATGGGAATTACTTTATACTTTTGCTATTTGCCACCAAATATGTAATTTACTATTATAAACTTTATACAAACAGAAAAAAATATCAATATATCTATACTATTACGTCAACAATTTAAAAAAGAAAAGAACAATTTTATTTCATTTATATTTATAAATTCCAGATTCCAATAACCACTAAATGACTAGACCAATGGCTATATATTTAGCCAGATGTCAGGCATGATCAATGCTCTTCGTCACGACAAGACAGGACTAACTAACTGAAGATAATATTTTCTTGAAGTTTAACTAGCTTGTTGAAAAATAGTTCTTAGAAATACTTTTAAATGTGATTTACTAATTTATAAACTAAAGAACAGTTATCAATATGGCGTTCTTTTTAAATTAAGTAATATTTGGCCGTAACGTACAATTTGGCCTGAATAAAAATAATAGTTAGTTAAGAATTTTTTGTCAGTAATAATGTTTAATAATAATTATTAATGTTGTTACCTATTGTAATTCTCAACATTTTACAAATTAAAATAATTTAAATAGTATTTTTACTATGTGGAATAGAAATAAAAATGTTAATTTCATATCAAATAATGTATAATAATATATTTTTTATATTTTTATCCCTAACCTATAATGAGTAATGTAATAATTATGTACTTTTTAATATGAAAGAAAAAACTGTTGTCACAGTTGTCGTCCGTCTGTAAACTATTCACAATCAGTGAATAGTTTATATCTATTCGAGGAAAGGACATTTGGAAAAGCCAGCGTTGAGCTGTGGGGTATTTTCTAAAATTGGCATCATTAACATATTACAATAATATTTTCAGTGCATAAATAATATTTCATTTGCCGGTGTTAATTGATATACCAAACACAATTACAATTTAAGCCAGAGGAAAACTAAGAAAATTTTAAACGATTCCGCTCTTGCCACTCAATACTGAGCTGAGTACATTGTGTACAAACACGCAGCTTCAGATGAGTGGAATATACAACAATTACAACAAAATTATATTTATATATGTTATGTTATGTATTAAACACTGTAAATGGTTGTATTTTATTAAATTATTGTTTTCAAGCCACTTTTTTGTTTTTTTTTATTGTCACTGATATTTATTTTGATCTACATATGTCGATATAAACTACAATAATTATTGTTTAAAAAGTTGTAGTACTATTATTTTTCTTTATTTTATTTTAATTTTCTCTTTCTTTTTTTATTGCATTAATTTACAATTAGTATAACTTCTGTAAATTTATTTCTATAAAACAATTTTTATTTCGATATTATTTCCTCGATTTATAGAGGGATAGATTTTTTCGAGAATCCGATTTTTCCAAAAAAAACTCATATTTCCTAATGTCTTCTGAACAGCTATATTAATATTGATGGAAATCGCAGTACATACACGGGTTATGAAAGGATAAGATCTCCTAACCACCGTTGATCAATTGATCGTGTTACACTCTGTATTTATTCAATTATACAGATAGTTTGTAGATCGATAGAAAAAGTAATACAAGTTATAGAAGAGAGGAGGTTATTGATATTTTTATGTTCTCTGATAAATGCTCCATTAAATCATGTAACATGAAACCGTCTAAATATTGTAGCTCTTTTGTTTATTGGGTTACAATGTTTGACAACCTAAAAAAATATCACAAGTATTAAAAAATATAATCCAAATATTTTAAAAATACTCACAGTCTTCTTATAAAGCACTGCGGTGAATCCCATCGATCAATACAAGCAAAAACTATTCGGTAGAAAGTCAGAAAGTGTCTTAGCACAAGGTTACTTCAGCCCACCCAGCTATATATGGGATACAACGTGAAGCTAGAAAAAAAGTAAAGCAATTTCAATAACTTTTATATATATTATATACTGCCCGCCCGACAGCCCGCCTTCGGCTTCGCCCGCTTAAAATACATGATTATTGATTTAATAAGCAGAATTGATTGACAACTATAATGACTTCTAATATGATTTTTTATTACTTGATTTTTTTACGACATTATCGTAATTTCTATAAGAAATGTTGATTGTTTCGAACTAAAAAATACGACCAATATTGATATTTGATATTCATAAAATATACATAAAGCTTATTATTTATTATATGTATATATTTTTGAAACATCACGTTTTGTCTGTTATGTTTTTTAAAGCTCTGTTAAATGTGCTGATGTCATTTAATAATTTAATGGACTGCTTCAGAAACAGCCTTAAATGTTAAATTATTGATTTGGGTAAGAATTCATAATATTCTTTGTAAAATAACTGTAATGTTTGCATATTAACTCCTGTACAGTTTTTAAATTAGTTACACATATTATTAGCTAAATGTACAATTGGTAAATATGTAGTTATTACAGAGTACACGTGGAAAGGACGTTTTTAGGCATTTTAATATAGATTTATTTCAAACGAACGAACGAACCAAAAAATCGATGTATTTGCTTGATATCTCTTTAAAAATCAAATCGTTCTTTATCTCTGTGTTGAATTAATTACGATTTAAACTTAACTGTTATGATTTATGAAGGTAATCTCCAGTAACAATTCAATTTTGTTTACTTTATTGTATAAAATATTGTATAATGGTGCTTCAAAAATATAAATTTTTATCAACAGTCATATAACCAAGACGTTCCGAATGTCATTCTTTAGCCAGGAATCTTACCAGCGCGATTGCTATATAGTATTCGCAGGCAAACTAATGCCTTGAGTTCATTCAAATGACGATAACTTTTTTTTAATGAACCGATTTTGATGCCAACCAACCTTTAGTAGTTAAGTTAAAACAAAGCAATTGGTGAATTTTTAAGTAAATCGGTTCAGTACTTTCAGAGAAAAATGTGGACATACATATCGACAGACAGGCAAGAAATTTTAAAAAAATATTTTTGCTTTCTATTATTCTTTTTAAGTGTCCTTCTATCCATTTCAGTCAAAATTACTAGATGTAAAAAAATTAAAATTAAATTAAATTACCTTCACGCTGTATCCCGCACACAGCAGGGTAGGAGAGGGAACCTAGTGTTAAGACACTCCGTTCCCCACTTTCTGCCGAATTTTGGATGGTCTTTTGGTTGGTCTATATGATTCTTAACTATTTTGAAAGAGATACTATGTAATTGCAATAAGTGATATGTATCTCCTACTAACAATACTTCACACTAGTTTCCTTCCAATAGGGGCCGTCACTTACAAGCAAGTGCCCCCGACTGACACAATTCCACTGCTTATATAGTTATTTTCCACCTAAATCTACCCTCTTTTACACGAGTACGCTAACAATATATATACAGACTTCACAATTTCTTTTTTTTTTTCAGCCTGAAGCTATATCCCGCACATATTAAACTTCGTTCCCATTGAAACACTACTGTTTCCCACTTTTTGCCGAATTATGAAGACATTGCGTGTTGATTGACGGAACACAATGTAGCGCTTTGCCTCCAGACTTTGTTTGACTTTGACTATTAAATAAAAATAATAAATCAGCTTCACGCTGTATCCTGCACACAGCAGTCAGAGGGAACCTAGTGTAAAGACACTCCGTTCCCCACTTTCTGCCGAATTCTGGAGGCATTGCGTGTTGAGTGGCGGAACTCAACGTCGCACTTTGCCTCGAGCCAGAGCGAAGAAATGGAAATATACATTTGTACACATTCAACCAATTGAGACAATTCATTAGCCATAGCAAAGTCGAGTCGAGTCGTAAAAGTCGAATGCAGCTCTCCCCGTGTGCGTGCGTGAACCAAGCTAATTGGCATTGTGCGCATTGAAATCGCCAAGTATCACGACCTCAGCAGAGGGGATCTATGAGAGCCGATTCCATTGCCATTTCTACATTACCACTGTGGGACCACACGCATACATAAACTCGGACACGATCGTCCGAGTGAACATGGAGCCAGATGGTTGACAGGTCCCGACTTTCAAAATTGGCAAGACGACGGAAACTTAAATCCTCCCTTACGAACACAGCGACCACGGCATGAGGCACAAAATTGTGTTCTAATTTGTAGCCGGTATTGAAGATAGGTGTCGCTCGGTCAGGCAATTTAAGTCTCCATCAGAAATAACAAGGTCGGCCGTACCGTCTCGAGATAGTGGTGGATTCAGGTTGGAATGTAGACCCCTGATGTTACAAAAATCCATGTTAAACGTGGTGGGGGTTGCCTATTGGTGGAGGTTTCTTTTTGTAACCGAGCGTCAACATCTTCTGACGTATTCTCTACACCGAAAAAGAGAGTTTTACGTCTTCTCGACCTCTCCATACGGTCGACCTCCAAATTTAGCAGTTCAACCTGTTTTTATAGTGAATTAAGCGCAGTTTAAGTTTTTAAACGAAGTAAATTCTGCAGTTATTGTTGCCACAGTGATTGATGATGATATTTTGTTCAAATCCTGTTTAAACTCGTTCATCCTATCGTTAAACATATCAGCCATGGCAATGATGGACTCCTTATAGCATGAATTGATGAATATGTCGTAATTTTATTATTAATTATAAGAACTCAATAAGGGAAAACA
This sequence comes from Heliconius himera, assembly GCA_021202915.1. NCBI lineage: Eukaryota > Metazoa > Arthropoda > Insecta > Lepidoptera > Nymphalidae > Heliconius > Heliconius himera. The sequence continues at coordinate 154,487 of JAJHJA010000816.1, read as the reverse complement.
CTAGCTTTTGGCACTTAATAACACTAGCACATATACAAATTTAAGATACTTGTAAATAAAATCAAATATGAAAACTAAACAAAGAGCTTTTTAAAAACAGCTGTTTACTTAATCACGCATACGCACAATCACCTACTATAGTAGGTTGGATAGATATTGTTGCTAATAGTGGAGGATGATACTGATCTATATTACGCAGAACGTTTAAGCAGGTGTCGTCATTTTTTATATTCAGATCAGAAGAATTTGATTGTTTGATTATTATTTTTTTTTTCTGTTTATTGGTCCACAAAACAAATTACAATCAAAATACGTTCACATAGAGAAAAAATCACAAACATAACAACTACAAGTGATTGCATTTTTCTAGTTGTAGACACAGCATGCATTTATAGTATTATAATAAATAGCCTAACTTACGGTAACAAAGAAAAAAAACTAATAGATACATGATATGTAAACATTAAATTAATTAACAATTTTGAAAACGTGTATAAAAAAAATGTATATGCAAAAAAACTTCTTAAACAATAATTACAACTAAAACTAGAAGTACTTATTAACTAAAACTACATTAATTTTAAAACTAAACAATTTCTTTTAACTTATGACGCAGAGAGGTTATAGAGACAGAATTGAAAATATCAAATTTAAAGCACATAGCATTATATGAGGAAGTTATGCGATGTAGGGGTGAGTGGCTTAATATATTGGTTTTAGCGGGAGGAAGACAAAATGTTTTTCTATTTTGCAAACGACTGGCAGGACGTGGTATAAAAAAATTTAAGCGATATAAGAGGTCAGGTGAATCAATAATTCCATGAATTAGCTTGTAGAGTAAAATTATATCAAGTACTTTCCTGCGCGTAGCGAGGGGTGACATTTTGTAATAGTCTAACCGTTTTACATAGGAATTTAACTCGTGACATTTATTATCTGAATAGGAAATGTGATATAAGAACCTTTTTTGAACACTTTCCAATCTGTTAATATGAATTTGATAGGTAGGACTCCACACTGTTGAATGTAGAATATTTCGAACAAATGTATTAAATATAAGTATAGTTATATATGGTTGCTTAAATAATTTTAATTGTCTATTTATAAAACCTGATAATTTGGAAGCTTTTCTAATTACATTGTCATAGTGTAGTCTAAAACTCAGTGAGCTATCAAATATGACACCCAGATCCCGAATGCTTGTCACCTCACGTAAAGGTAAATTATTAATAAAATATGTAACGTTTTCAACATTAACTTTACGAGAAAACCTTAAAAAGAAACATTTATTGGCATTGAGATACATTTCATTCAAGTTACACCAATTACTAATAATGTTTATGTCTGCTTGTAAAATGTGCTTATCAGATTCTTGATTAATAATTCGGTAAATTTTTAAGTCATCAGCGAAAATTTTAAAGTTTGATTTAATATCATTAGATAGTTCGTTTATAAATATTAAAAATAACAATGGACCAAGATGTGATCCTTGGGGAACCCCAGATATTACTTTACACTGTTCTGATTTAAATCCACGAATATTAACCAATTGCGAACGGTTTTTCAAGTATGACTCAATCCATCTTAACAAACTACCATGTATACCCGTGTGTTCAATTTTTTTAATAATATGTTATGTTTCACCACATCGAATGCTTTTCTAAAATCAGTGTATATAGCATGCACCTCTTTTTGTTTATCTAATATATCCTTCCGCTATATTAGATACATATGGAATATCTACCAGGCAAAAAAACCATGCTGGTTACAGTTTATGTATCGACGTATATGATATAATATATTTTTGTTGACAATTGATTCTAATATTTTACCACTGATTGATAATAGTGAAATAGGACGATAATTAGTTACATCTCGTGCATCGCCGCCTTTATGAATAGGTGTTATATAAACTTCTTTCCATTTAGATGGAAATATCCCAGATTCTAATGACCTATTGTATAATTTAGCCAAGGGCTTATGTAGATTTAATGCACATTTTTTATAAAAATAAAGGAGATAAACCATCAGGACCAGAAGGTTTATGTATATTAATTGATTGGAGTTGTTTCAAAACAATTTCCTCATCTACAATTATTTGGCCAAATGATAATTTATTATCTATTGTAGTAGAGGATGTTTGTACTGTGAATAAGGAAGTGCTTTGGCCTAGATTATAAACACTTTGAAAATGTTTGGAAAAAAGAATACAAATTTTTTGTCCTCCAACTGCCTGTTCTTTAATCAGGTTCATCTTATTAGGAATTAAAGTACTATTGCTTTCTTTTTCTTTGAAAATTCTCCAAAAATACAATGGATCTCGTCGCAAATTTTTAGGAGCATTATTTATAAAGTTATTATAACATTCTTTTAATAATAGTTCACAACGATCTTTTAAAATAATATAACTTAAGTTATCCATCGCGTTTTCGTACATTTTATACTTTCTATGATATTTGGCTTTTTCTTTAAGTGCCTTTATGAGTGACAAACTAAACCAACTGGGGAAATTCTCATTTGGCGGCTTTCTAAGAGGGGTAAACCTATCAATAAAAGGCATTAAAGTTGAATAGAATCTCTCAACCATATCGTCAACATGCAAACATCCTTCCCAAATAGCGGACCAATTAATTAATTCCAAAGCCGAGTTAAGGGACTCATAATCACATTTTGCAAAATTATGTGACTGTATTTTATTGTATTTAACAGTGCTACATGATGACGAATGAAAAGAGATTTGCAAAGGAGGATGATGACTTTCTGATGGTATTATAGGTATTGAAGCTTGATTTATCTAGTTATGTACGTAGGATCAGTGGAGAAAACCAAATCGAGCATTTTACCATTTCCGTTCAAAACATTATTACATTGGTAAAGGTTATTGTAAAAGATATTGTCCAAAAAATTATTTACTATAAAGTTATCTGAAGTTAAAGGAGACGAAAAACATTGGCTTTTATTATATACCCACAGTAAATCACTTAAATTAAAATCGCCTATTAAAATTGTGGATGATTTTTTATTAACCTCTGTCAGAACACATGAAAGATTTCGTATAAACGTGTCAACGTAGCTGTCATTCAATGGTGGTGGAATATAAATTACATATATATTAACGATATTATTCTTACCCAATCTTAAAGTAATCCAGAAGTCCTCACACGAAGACTCTCTGTTAATATTGCGAATAACTTCAATTTTTTTTAATATAGCTATCATTACGCCACCGCCGTCTTTTTTATGAGAATAAAATGAAGAAGAAGATCTATCCCGCCTAAACACATTATATCTGTGATCAATAAGCTCATGATCAAATACTGTATCATTAAGCCAAGTTTCGGTCATAATTATTACATCGTAATTATTAGCTAGTACATTTAAATAAAAGCTATTTACTTTCGTGCGTAAACCTCTCACATTTTGATAGTATATATTTAAATTGAATTTTGTAAATATGTATTCTCCATTAAGAACAAAAAAAAATAAGATAAATTAAAATAACAATCACAATGTCTCTAGAAAAGTTTTGTCTTTAACTAACTTAGCCTCCGACTTATTATTTTTTCGTACAAAAATTTTTCCTCCTCGTATCCATAAGAATTCATATTTCTTTTCCTTAGCAATCATTCTAGTAGCAGCATGTAACTGTTTATTCACAGGTGATAAATGTTCCATTGCATAAATGGGTTGCTTAGTCGCGAAACCGAGGTGAAACGAATTAACTTTTGAATCCTTATTTTTGTAATTGTACAGTTTAATAGCAGCCTGAAAATTATCACGAACTCTAGGACTTAACATTTTTATAACTATACTTCGAGGTCTCTTGCTGGCAGAATTAAATTTAGCAACCCTGTTATAGTCCAATAGGTCATTATCGGATAGCTGGTACGATACTGTGTTAGCTAATTGATGAATGATGGTCAATAGATTTTCAGATTTGTTCTCAGGCACACAATGTAGTTCAATATTAGAATCACGTGCTCTTTGCTCTATTTCAGCTAAATGGGCAGAAACATCACCCAATTGTTTTTTTAAGGAAGAGTTTTCTGCTGTCAGTTTAGAGATAAGCCTTGAATTTTCCGAATTCCTTTCCAAATGATCATCAAAACCAAAAACAAAAAGTTTACAGACTTGGTAACCTCGTCAAGTTCTACGTGCATTTGAGAATACTTCAAGCCAAGTTTCTTGATATCCTTTTGCATATTACATAGGGACGCGTCAAATTTATTCAAGCAGACTTGTTGCTCTGCGATTTTTTTGTTTATTTCTGCTCTCAATCCGCGAATTTCTTCAAGAATCATATCTTGAAAAGAATTCATATTTGCAGTAGAAGTCCCCGGAGATGCATTGGATGGAATCGGAGAGTCCTTGGGAGAACGTTTACATGTGGGACATATCCATTTACCACGTGGCACATTGACTGTGTCGTTAAGTTTTATACATTCCTGGTGATATTGATTGGAACAGTTGGTTGAAGAGCATTTAATACGCTTCTGTGTTACCAGAATACTTGTAGTACACGATGAGCACAATACCATTTTGACTATTATCACCAAAAAAAAAAAATGCAAAAAAAAAAACAATAATAAAATCAGAGCTGGTTTCGAACTCGGCACTTGTGATTGTGTGTCAGCTTTTGCGACCGTCCGACCTCTAGTCCACAGTATGGGTTTACTGTTAATTTAAAATAGACAATTACTGATTCCACAATAATGTTTTTCTTTCTTATTATTGTTCATATGGAAGTAACCACTCAACAAATATTGCAAATACACCGTTTAAATGAGTTCATAGATTTTGTTATAAATTTTTACACATGTAGAAAATAATATTTCTTCACTTTAAGCACTTGTTTTATAGCACTTAGGGTAGGTTATCTTCTAAGGATTATATTAATACTGTTTTTGCACTTGTCCAATAACTATTATCCAGAATACACAATTTTAAACTGTGGAGAACATAAACATCACTGTTACCGTAGGCGCGCGCGCGTTAATCCTCCGTTTAAACGCTAAGATCTTTGAAACTACTACCTTACTACTACTTTGTCTTTTTTTATAGAAAAGGCAAATGAGGTGGCGGTGATCACTTACCGTCAGGTGTGAGTCGCCCGATGGTAAGTAATCACTGCCACCTGCCCGCGAGCCCGTGTAACACCAGATGGCTACAGGAGCATTTTAGGTGGAAAGCCTATGTTCCTTTCACAGATCAGTGTGTCCCCAACGATTCGAACGGCTTTATGCGAACAAATGGGCCAAGCTTATACTAGGGTGCACCAGACACGGGAAAAGAACAGTACTCCATATGAAAATAAGAAAGTCCAAAAAATATGGATATGCGGGGATAGTAGCAGTGATAAGCTTTATCAATCGTGGACTCAGAAAGTGGTTTCAAATCCTCACGATTTATCTCCTTAAGCGAAATAATAAAATTGCAAAATTATTCGTCTTATAATTATAATAACAAAGCTATAAATAAAGTTAAGATTTGCTAACTTATAGCAAATCTTAACAAAAAATATGAAATAAAAAATAATTATAAAAAACCAAACCCAATAGAGTTCATTATGATAGTGGGAACACCTTCAAATTTTACGGGGTTCCTTTTACAGAATTAATTGGTAAAGGAATTATAGATCCCGACTGTTAATCCTAATGAACTAATGGACTTGTTTTTTTCTTTTAAACCGACTTTTGTGAGAAGGTTCTCAATTGAACTGATTTTTTTTAATGTTACCTCAGAACTTTCGACGAGGTGGGCCGATTTTGATAATTCTTTTTTTTTTTTTTGAAAGTTGAAATTTTTATTTGGTCCAGTTTTAAATAATGCCATCCATGCAAAAATCAGATAAATTTTAAATTTGCATTAAGTATGTGCGCAACAAATGAACGACAATTTGAACTTTTTAGTTTACTGTTTGAAGTCGGTTTTTTTTTTGCAACAAAATATTATTATTTTTTTGCAGTCGGGGTTTCGGTTTTTAAATATTTTTTTTAATACGTAATTATTAGTCGAACATTGCTTGCAGATTCTTACTGCGCATCATACAAGTGTGTATTATTCTTTTTCTTGAATTTTAAATGAAATTCACCGCATAATCAAAACCTATAAGGCACTTCCCGTGGACAATTATGAATTTGGCAAGAAGTGAAAACTTACTTAAATGCAAAAACAAAGGAAAAATCCAAAAAATAGAAATTTATAGGTATTTCACATAAAATAATTACAAACGTATATTTGTAGTTATTTTCATGCAAAATAAGTCCATACCCGCAACATTAAATTTCTTAATTTTTTGGCAAGAAGTGAGAACTTATGGAACAAAAACCAAAGCGCGAGTCGAGCTCACCCACCGAGAGTTCCATAAAAAATTGAAGGTCTTGAGCTTTTTCTGAAATTCAGGGTTAACTTAGCCAGAGTCCTTTCATCTGATACCTCACTTACCCTAGCGGCTTTAATATTATTATATTAAAGCCTTAAAAGGGATTTTAAAGCTATTATTTTTTACGATTTAACCACAAATGTATAGTTTTCAGTGTTTTTCCTGAACTAATACTACCTGTAGATGTTAGTTACAAAATTTCATAATTCTAAGTCAACTGAAAGTACCATATGAATCCTGATTAATTTGATAGTGACGAAATACGGCCATATCTGTATTTTTTTAGTAAATATACAATTTTTTGTTTCAGGAAATCATGGGCCATAGATCTGTGTATATGGTTTAAATTTCTACTCGATATCTCCAAGTGTTTCTGAGTTTCTATGTAAATATATTAGATATAACAAAATTAAATTGTAAGCTAACACCTTTGTATTATCTATACTAACAAAGCGGAAGAGTTTGTTTGTTTGTTTGTTTGTTTGTTTGTTTGTTTGTTTAAACGCTAAGATCTCTGGATCTACTGGTCCGATTTACTTATTTTTGGTTTTATATGAAAGCTACGTTCTTCAGAAGTGCTATAATAGGCTACATAATATTATGGTGTACGTCTTAGTTAGCCTTAAATAACGAAATAACAATAATAATGAAGGCAATCGAATTGCTTTAAGCGCGTATGCTGCAAATATAGTAAAATATATGTCAGTACATTGTATGGAAGAAATGTTCTATTTTATTAGTTGTAAAAAAAAGTCCGCGATACGGTATATCTATCTCTTTTAAATAAGTGACAATAAGATATTTTGTGACAAAAAAAAAGAAAATTGCAGGGTGCTATTTTAACGTTTTATATTGGATAAAGATGTTGAATCTTATGAGCGAAAGTTATTCCATTATCAAAAATGTTATGTATTATATAATGTACATTTTTTTTTATAGGTGAAGGTAATTTTTAACTGTATCTTTTTTTAACATGCATTCTTCTATTGTGTAACATTGATTCTTTTTCACCGTACAACCGCCTTTGTGTTTTCTCCACACAGGTACTCCGCGAGGTAATATGTGCTCAACTGGCCGGTTCAGAACGCCATAATCAAAGAACCATACCATACCAGATAGACAGATGGACAACAAAGTGATCTTATAAGAGTTCCTTTTTTCCTTAACAGGTATGTAACTAACTCTAAAGAAACCTGAAAATTTATTCCTAAAAATGTATATTATATTATACAAAAAAACATTAAATTATATGTGTAGTTCATTACATACTAAATGAGTATAGTAGGTGGGAAGGAGTAGAAAACTGATACAGAATTCGCAGTGTGCAAGTCGAATTCGCACTTGACCTGTTCTTTTATAAAGTATGATTTATTATAATTATTTTATGGTACACAAAACCGCGTTTTATGTAAGAGAATTAATTATGCTGTGCATTTAGCGAAACTGTTTTTATTATATCATATTATGTAAGTATATCTACTCGAGTACAGTAGAACACTTGTCTGTTTTGGCTTTATTACTAGAGGCACAGCTCGCGACCGTCTACTGCTTTTTTTATTCCTCATAAATCAGGTAAGAATAATTTTATTATATTTAATTTTATTATACCACAAATATACATACTAATATATATTTGTGGTTACATTAATATGCTTTTACATTGTTGTTCAAAGTTTTCCCAAAATTTAAAAAATAATGTTTTTAATAAAATATTTCTTACGTATATTGCAAAAGCTAAATATAACATTTGACCATTTTTTTTTTATTAAAGTTGTTTAGTATTTTTTATAGACAGAACCTTGCTTAGGTTGAAATGAAGTCCTGATATTTCTAAATAAGCTGAGATCTTTTAATATCGCTGTTATACCTTTAGCTTCTACTTTAGTATTTTTTACGATTTACTAAAAGTTTCATTAATTATTATATTTCAGTTCCATACGTTGATAATATAAGACACTTGTGTTACTTGCAATAACATTTATTGTTGAAGTAAGTAATCAAAAAATGATTCCAGTGCAAACGCTTCGACAGGTATTTTTAATTTATAAAAACTTTCATAAAAAAACACATAAGTTCAGAGCATTCGTCCCATTTGGGGGGAATGTAAACTAATTTTGTTAAATTTATAATAAACTTTATTATTAGAGCACACGTTAATGCTTACTAGGTCTAATTAACTTTTTTTGCTTCAATTTTAGATTTCAATAATCACTGGGCTAACATTATGTAGTATATCAGATGGCTACATAATTGGTCAGATGTCAGGCATGATCAGCGCTCTTCGCCACGACAAGACAATTGGGATAACTGAAGATGATATTTCTTTGATAGGTAAATATGATTTTGTAAAATGTTTAGTTCTTTGGCCTGGATATTTTAAATATTCACCATAGGATAACCTCTGTATCAGTCATCTTCAAAATTTTTATACTTATTCTTAAATTTATAAAAAAAAATCTAAAAAGTCAAGTGATGATTAGTAAACTTTTGATTGTTCTTGGCAATGAGCACTACCCACAAAAAAATTACTTTCTTTTTATTCTTTGACTTCAATATAATTTATCTTTAAATTTGACGTTTTATTAAATAATAGTTATAAATTATACTGTTCTAATATTTCTTTTTGTTGTAGCTTCCGTTATAAACATAACAATATTCATGGGCGTCGCCTCTTTATCGTTTTTGACAGAAAAATATGGCCGGAAAAAGCTAGTGAATTTTTTATCCGTGTTTATAATACTTCATTGGTTATTGGTGTACTTTGCACAGGATAAAACTACCATTTTGATATCTAGAATAATAGGTGGATTACCTTTTGGAGGAATATTATTGATCACGTATGTAAGTGTAGGTGAGTACGTGTCTCCAAATATTAGGCCTTTAGCTATGAACCTGATGGCTAGCATTGGACAGTCATTGGGCACGGCTACTGGCCATATTTTATGCACTGTTATGCACTGGAGAAATGTGGCATTACTTGGTATTATTCCTACTATTGTATCAGCAATTCTTCCATATTTTTGGGTAGAAAGTCCATTTTGGTTAGCTACTAAACGGAGATTTGAAGAATGTGAGCAATCGTTTAGGGCTTTACGTGTTACAACGGAAGCTTCTGAAAAAGAATTGAAAACTTTAGTTGAAAGTCAGACACACAATTTAGTCAATAATGGAAAATATAATGGATTCCTAGAAATGATAGTAAAATATTTAAGATTATGTAAAGAAAAACGCTTTTGGAGAGCAACGGCCTTGATATTGGTTATTGGAACATACAGAGTGTTTGGAGGTAAAATTCTTATAAACACTTTAGCACTATCTATGTTGGAAGACATCACAGGAACTGACAATATTTTACACTATACTCTTGTAGTAGATGGATTTGTGATTTTGGGTTCAAGTTTGTCCTGCCTATTAATTAGTAGATTTAAAATAAGACCACTGTTATTCATATCTGGACTTATATCCAATTGTGTTCAAATTATTCTTGCAGCTTGTTTTTATTTATGGCCTATAAATGATAATTTCGTAGCTTGGGTTAAAACTTTATTACTTGCATTATATTTTATAACTGTCATAGCAGGTCCCTATGCAGTACTTGAACTAATAATGTTAGAATTAATGCCTTTGGATGGTAAAGCCATTCAAATTATTATATCAAGTGCCATTTTCGGTGTTTTACAGTTCTATCATGTAAAAATTTCAATGAAAATGATACCACTTATTGGATACCATGGAATCTTCCTTATTGATGCAATAGTAATTTGTTTTTGTCTCTTATACTTATACTTTTGTTTACCTGAAACAAGAAATAGAACTTTACAAGAAATTGAATTTTATTTTGTAAACAATTCTTTTGCAACCGACGCTTCTAAGAATATGGCTGAAGAGGAACGATTGTTCAAAGTAATTGAAGAAAATCTAGCGGGAAACGTAAGCTTAAGGAAAATAAATGAAAAATAAAATCTTTAATATATTGTTGATAATGTTAATATGTATCAACATGTCTATATTTACAGTACTATGTGTCAGTACATTGATTCAATATTTTCTAGAACATGTCTTCTAGAAAAAAGTTTAAAATGCTGAAAGGACTCGATAAGTAACAGGTTTACAATAAAAACTAACTAAGTGCGTCCTTAACAAAAGCTTTTAGAGCGTGATGAGAATTTTGCATATATAAAAAATGAAGATCAAGGACATCTGATAAACCATAACAGCTTAGCCAAATTCTAAAAAAATATGAAATGTGTAAAGGAAATGTGTGTGTTAAGGCAACGAAGGTTGTTATATATAATTAACAAACAAAAAAAAATAAGCCATTGTGGCACAATGGGATAGACAGCTGACCTTAATTGCGAAAGTTGTGAATTCGATCTCCATTCAGGGTCATAATTATATTTAAGTATATAGTTTTCATTCCACCGCGATCCCGTAACACGAAGCGTTCGGTTGAATTGCAACACAACAAGCAGTGACCCGAATTTTGGTAAAAAACAGAGAGTAAATTTTATCAAATTTTATATTCATATAAAATATTCCGAAATATTTTATATGAATGTAAATTTTGATAAAATTTTGGCAAATGTATCTCTATGCAAATAAGTAGATGTAAATATAAATATCCTTTTAAGTGTATTTAAATTATATTCATATAAACAATATGTGATACGAGTAAGTAATATAAAATAAACATTATGAAATATATTAAAATATTTTAAAATAAAAACGTACTTGTTTTTCTTACACTTCATTTTAAAGTTTAGTTAAAGGAAGCAGGAAATTTACAATAAACTAATAATCACGTTACAAGATGATTAAAAGATAACAATTATAAACTTTATGTTTGGTGGAAATAATAATAAATAAATTGTTGCTCTTGGAATTACAATGATGGCAGTTTTGTCCGGATATTTTAAATCTCTTAAACCTTCTTATATTGTATCTAAAATGATGGACTGTAAAAGGCAACGCCATCAAAAACATCCTGTAAAAAAACCCAAGTCTCGCAGCTCAGCCTTTCTACCGTAAAAAATTGTGAGATCCATGTAATACCAAGTCGGTTAATCTATTTAGTCTCTACTTAAAGGACCTTCTGTCTTAAGTTATTACATAAGTTATTATCATGAAAATATTAACAATATTTTACGTTTTAAACAAATAGATCGACGTGGACATCGCATGAAAACACAACCTATCGAAAGACATAATAGACATCATATTCGGAAGGACTCTGGTGAGGAATTCGGTTGCTGGCCCGTCGTGCTGTGTAGTGTGATACATACAAATAATCAAAACATGCGATGTCCAAGTCGATCTATTTGTTTAAAACGTAAAATATTTTTAATATTTTCATGATAATAACTTATGTAATAACTTAAGACAGAAGGTCCTTTAAGTAGAGACTAAATAGATTAACCGACTTGGTATTACATGGATCTCACAATTTTTTACGGTAGAAAGGCTGAGCTGCGAGACTTGGGTTTTTTTACAGGATGTTTTTGATGGCGTCTCACTTCTTTTTGTAGAGTCCTACTTTTTAGTACCTATCTACACTTATTATTTTCTATTATACAGTAATAATGATTCATTAACTGCATATGTAACCTTGTAATCCTATACATTTATATAGGATTACAAAGTTATTCATGCAGTTGGTGTATTTGGAAAACTGGACCGAAATTCCAAAATATTTAAGTTTTCCCATGATTAAGACACTAAACTCTATTTGTATTCTAAATTTGAAGCTTCTATGTCTGCTAGAAGTGCCTTGGACTTTTGATGATCGGTGAGTCAGTCAGTGAGTGACAAAATTTAGAAACTTTAACAAGTTGTCATTCTTAAACTACTGGTTCAAATTGATTAAAATTTTAAATATACCGTGTTTATATAATGCCTGATCAGTTACTGAAAATTCAGGTTTCTTGTTTTATCCACAACGAAATTATAGAGGGGTCGAAAATCGCCTGAATTGCTTCGAGAAAAGTATGGTACGGCCGTGCCGCTTTTTTTTGCTCGACTTGGCGGGGGCACTGCCGTGCCCCAAGATTACAATCTACAGTTAATTGACAGTATATCAAATGCATTAGATACATTGTGCATTTACTAACATTATGCCTTATCCTATTAAATAATAGGATAAGAAAAGAACTTTTAAGAAACAAAAACAATATAATATTATAGCATAAAAAAGAGACAAATCGAGATGGACTACCAGGAGTTTATTACGAAGTTGATTTATACCTACAATATTTCTGTAGAACAAAATAAAATAAACCAAAAGCAAAAAAGAAGGTAAAACGCAAAGAGAGATTGAAGATATTATATGTTTATTGAAGGATACAGACCCTGAGTGCATTCCTGTTTTCGTGGCCAGGGATTTGCAAAAGTTACCGCCGGTTACCTTTGATCATGTAGACGTTACTAGTCTACTAAAAGATATTATTAAAATGAAGTCTGACATTGCACAGTTTAAGGAGTGTTATGCATCAAGTGAAGAAATTAAATTATTAAAATTGGAAATTGATAAAATAAAAAATACATCAATTGCGAATAATCAAACTATGACTGTAAAACATGCATCGCCCAAAATTTGCTCGCAGCCGCCTAAAAATTATATCCCTGAGGGTATATCTTGTGCAAGCGAATCAAAATCTACCCCCGCAGTCGAAGCTCAGAGCAACGGTCATAGGCCGTTACCGATGAGTCATCAGCCTAACGAGTTGCAAGCGACCGGACACACGGCACTCGCGGCTAACCATAATACAATAGCCGATATCGTTCGTTCTGGCAAGTGGAAGGAATATGATACCAGCGATGAATGGAAATTAGTTCAAAAAAAGAAGCTACGGAATCGATTTATCGGGAAAACCGGGAAAGCTAAGACGGAATTAAATGAAAAAATTAAAGCGGCTGAGATTAATGTACCAATTTATATTTACAACGTCTCAAAGGAGGTGGCAGTGTGTCACGTTAAAGAATACATTGAAAAGAAATCCAACGTTTGCGTCACTGTAGAAAAAATTAATATGAGAATGCAAAAAGATTATGATTCCTACAAAATATTTGTACCTAAACACAAGCTTGACATGTTTATGAATGACGACTTTTGGCCAAATGGAGTATCTTATCGACATTTCGTCGACTTCGTGCCTAAAAATCGTGTAATAAATAAAATACATAATGATGAGTTGCAAAGCTAATAAATTACAAAGCAATTTCGAGCATAAATTAATTAGTTTTAATTGTAAAAGTTTTAAGAGGTCTATTGAAGGCATAAGATCACTTTGCCAGTCATGTGATATTATAGCCCTGCAAGAAACATGGCTCTTGCCCCATGATTTGTCTTTACTTAACACGGTGGACGCGAATTTCGAGTACACAGGAACGTTGGCGGTGGATGTTTCGGCTGGGCTGCTCTGCGGCCGTCCCTATGGAGGTGTGGCTATATTGTAGCGTAAAAGTGCGTTTGATATGGTGTCGGTAATAGATTGTGATAATGTTCGGATTGCGGCCATCAAATTAACTGTAAGTACTCGAACTATAGTGGTTTTTACTGTTTATATGCCGACTTGTTGTCAGGAAAACTTACCGGTTTTTACGGAGTGTTTAAGTGCAATAAGGTCTATAATGGAAATAGAGGAGAACTTGGGTGTTGAATCTTTTTATATTTTAGGAGATTTTAACGCTCACCCTAATGAGTTATTTTATAAGGAAATGATTAACTTTTGTGTTGAGCAAAATTGGTTGTGCGTGGATGTTAACAATCTGGGAATAGACTCGAATACGTATACATTTATAAGCGATGTGCACGGGAGTGTAAGGTGGTTGGACCATTGTTTAGTTACAGTATCAGCAAGTAAGACAATAAGCAATTTGTATGTAAAATACGATGTATACTGGTCGGACCACTTTCCACTTGTGCTTGAATGTAATTTATTTAATGTAAAACCTAAAACTGTATTACCTAATTGTGGGCATAGTAATGATCAAACTAGAGTAATATGGGGCGATAGACATATTTCTCAAATACAAAAATATAATGAAATCTGTCAATCCAAACTTAGAGAAATAGATTTTCCGGCAGAAATGGACCATTGTTGTGATGGCTATTGTCACAATATCGAGCATAAGGCTATTATTGACCGAGTATATCAGTTACGTATCGAAGCAAGTGTCCCAGAAAGAAAGGTTATATAGCAGGGTGGAATAGGTATGTCGCAGACCAGCATAGAGAGGCTCGACTCAAATTTCAAATATGGGTAGAATGGGGAAAACCGCGGTCAGGTAATATCTATGAAGAAATGTTAGAAAGTAGGAAATGTTTTAAGAGACAGTTAAAATGGTGTCAAAACAAACAAGAGCAAATAAAAATGGATATCTTGGCATCTGATTTAGCGGGAAATAATTTTGGAAAATTTTGGAAAAACACTAACAAATTGAACATAAAACCCAGTGTCCCGGTTAGCGTAGGTGGCGAGCATAACATAAAGGCTATTGCAAATGGTTTTAAGGAACATTTTACAGTCATATCACCATTAGGCTCTGTATCAGGTAGTAATAATGATATTTTATCTAGAAGATCTTTTAAGTTTGTTGAGAAGGATATTTTCAAAATTATTACTAATATGACAAAAAAACGGTCTCCTGGGTATGACGGTCTAAGTATTGAACATTTTAGGTATGCAGGGGAGCACCTACCTCGTATACTTGCAAAACTTTTTAATTTTAGTCTGGGACATACCTATATACCTGAAGCACTAATGCGTACAATTGTGGTGCCTATTGTTAAAAATAAAACGGGGGACACATCTGACAAGAGCAACTATAGGCCTATATCACTTGCAACTACAGCTGCAAAAATGCTTGACAGCTTGCTTAATGGCCACCTCATGAAATATGTGAAACTTCATGACGCACAGTTTGGATTTAAGTCAGGTGTTTCTACAGAAAGTGCTATTTTCAGCCTTAAGCATACTGTAAAGTATTACACTAAGAGAAAAACGCCGGTATACGCGTGCTTCCTGGACTTATCTAAAGCCTTCGATCTGGTAAATCATGAGCTCCTGTGGCAGAAGCTGGAGGATACGGGTATGCCGGCAGAGTGTACGCAGTTATTTAATTTTTGGTATAAAAATCAAAAAAATCAAGTGAGGTGGGCGGGTGCCTTGTCGGATGAATACACTCTTACATGTGGTGTAAGGCAAGGTGGGCTTAGCTCCCCCACCCTTTTTAACCTCTATATTAATCAGCTGATTGAGAGACTCAGTAGCGTCCATGTTGGATGCTACATAGATGGCCAATGCCTCAATAACTTAAGCTACGCTGATGATATGGTGCTGCTGAGTCCCTCAATCAGAGGCTTAAGAGAATTGATAAGTATCTGTGAAGCGTATGCGGCGGTAAATGGTTTGGTGTATAACGCTAAGAAAAGTGAAATTCTTGTATTTAAGGCCGGTCACCGTTCACCTAGTCATGTGCGATGACGAGGACATTGAGAGAGAGCGTAGGGCGCTGGCGGTAAGAAGCAATATGGTCGCACGCAGGTTTGCCCGTGGTGACGCGGTTGTCAAGATTACCCTATTTCGGGCATTCTGTCAATCGTTTTACTCGGGAGGGCTGTGGGTGAGCTATACGCGTCGAGCCTACAACGCACTACGCGTGCAATATAATAATGCCTTCAGAATGTTGTTGAATCTGCCGCGGTTCTGCAGCGCCTCAGGAATGTTCGCGGACGCGCGGGTGGACGGATTCCATGCTATAATTCGTAAAAAAGCATCGTCCCTGCTGCGGCGCATGAGGAGCAGTCACAACAGCATTCTGAAGACAATTACGGCCCGCCTAGATTGTTCTACTCAAAAACATTGGATAGAAACAATAACCGGCCAAATAAAATAATATATAAATAACAATAACTAACATAATTCATAAGAAAAAATTGTTACTAACACACTAACACTATACAGATATGGATTTTAATCTGAAATAAATTATTTTTATTTTATTTATTTATTTTTTTAAAATACACAAGAGTATAATTACTCAGCATTCGTCAAATTCCATTACACAAGGTTAAACAGTAACAAAATGGTATGGACTTATAATAATAACGCCAACCATCCTTATGGACGTTAACCGACTCGTAAAAAGACAACGAACCCGACTGTGTGTTACACGGAGTGTGTGCTGAGTGTAGCTTTTATATTTTCCAAATTTATTTTATGGGTGATTGTAAGAAACGCGTGACAACTCGGTTGCCTGATTAATTTTATAGAAACAGAAGTAAGATCAATTGAGGTTATTGGTTTTGTTTTTAGTAATTTATAATCTACTTATTTCGCTATTTAAAAAAGTTTCAACACAATCAAGAAATGAAATGGTCAAATTACATAATTTATATAATTCTAAGAAGTAAGTATATATAATTACATAATTACAATATATAATTACATAATTCTAAGAAGTAAGTACTACGTGGCTGCTTGAGAGGATGTCATCGGCGGCAAGGGCGCCCCCTGTGCGAGTCGAACCTAAGCTTGCAGCAGTTGATTAACCTTTAGTAATATTTTTGTAGTAGTATGTGTTTATGTTATTGGTATCCATTCGTAATTGCGTCACATGAAATTCAGGTATGGATAAACATAGGAAAATGAAAAAAAACCCTACGTCTAAACTGTTGAGGTATGTTGACTAATTTCTTTAGATATGGGTTTAAAATTTTTTACCCTTTATGCTGTTCCCGTAAAAGGAGTGCTGACACTTCCACCCTGTATTAGTATATATAGTCATTTGATTGAGTCATAATAATAAGTTCTAAAATAATTCAATATGTTATAATAAACAGCAGAGCCACAGCAAAGCGTGGCTAGACAGCTAGTTAACTTTAATTTTTTAGCTTTTATTTAGTGTATATTTTAATATTTTTCTTAGTTCATATATTCCACACAAATGAAATGGAAATCGACGGACACATTAAAAAAATGTTGTCGAAAAAGAACCTCATCCTTTTTGAAAATAGAAGGCGGTTAAAATATACTGTTTTTTTTTTAGCTTTACGCTATATCCCGCACTTAGCAGGGTATAGAGAGGGAAACTGCGAACCTAGTGTTAAGACTTCCGTTTTACATTAAAACCTTCTATTCCCCACTTTCCGCCGCATTCTTGTGGCATTGCGCATAGAGCAGCGAAACTCAACTGTTTACCTAAGCGAGAAAATGAAAATATTAAATACTCATTCCCCCGAGTGAGAATTGAACACACGACCGCTGTTTTTACTGTACCACACACTTGTTGTTGTTTGACAATAAAACACTTTTATAAAAACTTACAAACACATTGCGATGGCAACGCGTATTGTAACTGTAAATTCCGTTCTATGGAACTAATAATTATTTTCACTTATTCAAATAATATTAAACTGCCTCGTGTATCAACTACAAGGTTTTTTTTTCGAGTTTGTAAGTATACAATAGCCTTTTATAACTAATAAATATTATGTATATATTATATACTTGAATGTCTCTAGACAATCGCATTTGTTATCAACTGTTTAAACTAAAATTAAGTAATTAAAACACTACAACAGTGTGTGATAATAGCCTAGAATTACTTAGATAAGAGAATCGACAGATCCTACAGACAAACTGAATAAATAGTTTTGTAGGGCTTAGTATAACGTTGTATTGTAAAATTAAATTTAAAAAAAATATAGTAATATTATTAAGCTGAAGAATTTACTTGTGAAAACGCGATAGTCCCAGAGACCAGTGGTTCGATTCAGGATATTCGAACCGTGGAGGAATGGGTCCCAACTGTTAATCCTTATATTTTGTAACAAATATGATTTGTTTATGTATTTCTTGAACTGTTTCAATAGTATAGTTGTTTAGTTTATTGAAAAAATTACGGAACCCTTACAGGAGCACTTACTTGTTCGTCTGTCCATCTGTCAAGACCATTTATCGCGAGATCGCATGGAGGTATCAAGATGTAATTAATATCAAATATTAAGGTCTATGCTTCTTTGAAGCACAGATTTCAAAAGTGTAATTTATTTTCAGTACAAATAGCAATATTCTTTTAGGGCTCCGTACCTCATGAGGAAAAAAAAGAAACTCTTATAGGGTTACTTTATTGTCCGTTTTTCAAGACATAGGAACTATTAGATACTATTACATAGGAAAAGAAACAAAACTTTCCTGGAATTTTCCGGAAATGATTCCATTTGGACAAAAGATATAATTAT
Organism: Heliconius himera; assembly: GCA_021202915.1. Lineage (NCBI taxonomy): Eukaryota > Metazoa > Arthropoda > Insecta > Lepidoptera > Nymphalidae > Heliconius > Heliconius himera. The sequence goes on along the minus strand of JAJHJA010000816.1, from coordinate 135,864 downwards.
TTCGTGTTTTAAATCCTTAAATATCCAAGTAGCTTTTTAAGATACGCACCACCGCTAACGTTTCAAATGGCCGCGGCTGTCAGTTTACGTAATTATTCAAATGTGATACTAATATATTCAAAATTATATTGTTCTATATGCTCTTGCCTAATTATGTATACTGTATATACAGATGTACGTACGTATTTGAATATGGAAAAAACTGTCCAAGAGGAATACGAACTCGCCTATGAAGTGTTCCGTAGTAGCAAGCAAGAAAGATGTAGTCTCATCACCATCATTATATTATTCTTCAAATGCTCTTTTTTACCAACTTCTGAAAGAAGAACCAAAAGATATTTTCTTCGAAATTATCCCATATCTCTTAAGCTACGAAATCAATTATCTTAAATTAATTTTCGTTTGAAGTTCTTTAATTCTATTTTCCTATTTCTTAACAAATTTCCCCTCTGTAGCTCAATAGGAGGGCAGCAAAGCACACTTTTTACCACTTTAGAAATGAATACCTCACAAAGTGTTGGCAAAAATCTTATAGGTTCAGCAAAAAAAATGTACACATAGACCGTACCGTAGACCGTAGACTTCTATAGTTCATGTTAATTTTAACTCGATATCTCCACATGATCTTGAGATAAATAGTCATGACAAACGTAAAACAGAGGTAACCTAGAAAGGTTCCATTTCTTGCCTTTTGATGTACGAAACCCAAAAAAGAAAAATTTTTGTGTTTAAAATAAATTATACTGTCAGAATACATATATATACTATTATAATATCATATTATGTATATGCATATTCAATGTGAATTTTTAGAATATAACGAGTAGAACGTCTGAACAAATAAAAAAAATATTCGTCATTATAGTGCAATTAACAAGTTTTGAAGGACAGAGATAATTGTCGGTTCGAATCCATTTCGAGGAAATGTTTATGTTTAATATACCCTAGACTCATATTACTGACTAACCAGACTGGTTAAACTATAATGTAGAATTCAAACATCTAAAATCAAGTTAAAATATAGAAAAGAAACGGACTGAAAAACGTTGTTATAGCTTATACCTTTAAATAATACAAAAATAGAGCCGACTTCAAAACTATACTTAATGATATACTTGAACAAAACTTATACATATAATTTTAATTAATACTAGGTCGAGGCAAAAGTATGTTTATATTTAAGTAAGCCATCGGGCCTATGCCAATTAATATATTTTTCATCAGTTTATTGTTTAGCGAATTAGGGAATGGGACCCTCATTTAAACTTGGGACGTCTTAAGACGAAATCACTCCAGTTTTTAGTGAACATAAAGCTTTATTTTAGAACAATTTTCATTTAAATTCCATAAGGAGAGGGTTCTCAATTGAAGCCATAAATATTAATTTATTTATTTATTAACACATCAACAATACATGTAACTTATAATATTAAAAGAACATTCATATATCGGTCCGGTTCTGTTATAAATATCAATTACACATACGTACAACATTCACAAAATAATCCTGATTAATTAGTCATAATAAATTGAATTATAATTACAAATAATTAAAATTACAATTAAGTACAGTTAGGCATCACAATTAAAAACAGTTCAAAGAAATAATTATTAAAACAAAAACAATCGAAATATAAAAAAACTACAATTCACAGAATTAGAATAATACAATAAGCCACAATAAATGATATAATAACTTACATAGTACAATTAGAATTCATGGAAATTAAAAATTATTTAAATAAGCAATAATAACTACGTCGTATTATATGTTTACTCAGTGAGTGGGGTTATAGTTACAACTCAATTTGTGGTTATTTTTTTTAAATCAATAAGTTTATCATGGAAGATATCGATGTCGTGGTTGGAGAGACTGTTATATAGAGACGGATATAAAGCAATGATAACAAAGGTGGAATTTATTCCACCTTATTATTTTTTATTTTTATTTATTTATTTATTTTATTTATTAAGCTTTAGCTTAATTTGAAGGCAATTTGCCTCCCTTAAATTTGGTTCGATAACCTCACAGTGTAAAGCTTCTCTAATATAAGAATAACACATAATATATAATAACATTTCTATTTGTATGACAAAGTATATAAATTTGTAGTAGCAAGATCCCAGGGCCGCCAGACTACGTCATTTTAGCAAAGCTGTCTTGAACGAAGCCTGGCCATGCCGATAATACAGAAACCTTGCTCAACCAACACTCAGAAAGGATCAAAATGTCAGCATGGAAACTTATTCGTTTTAGCAAAATTAAGAGTGAATCTACTTGTAAATTTTTATGACTGGTCGCACTCTTTGAGGGAACAAAGCTGTGAGTCAGATGTCAATAATCCTTCAATATCTTCAGTTATATTTCACCACCATTTTTTCATTCTGAATAACAACCCAAGTGCAGGTATCCTACCACTACTTATATGACACCTATTCATATTAGTAGGAGTATGGAACCATTTAACTTTGGTAACACGATTAAAATCGACTATAATTTTACTACAAATCAAGCCAAGGTATAGGTACTCTGACCCCCTACCCTACCCTCCATACCCTGTAATTGATTTTGAAATTGTAAACTACAAACGAAATGTGTATAGAGCATATAAGTGTAATAATGTTTTTTTGTATGATGTAATTAAATATTATATGGGGTAACTAAAAAAAATATTAAAGACAATTAAAATCTAAGCGCATAAAATTATATAAAGTTAAGTTTAAAATATTCGCAAAATAAAAAGTATACAAATTAAAATTCAGATTCAAATCAGCTAAATTTCTAAGAATTTAAGATCACCCCCTTTATTTTTTTTAATAATATCTTGCCATTAGAGATCCATTACAAGCGCCTATGAATATATATGTAGCAAAGTTAGAACAAAAACAATTTATTAATTTATTGTATAATTATTTATAATAACTTTTGTAAAGAAAACCGATATTTGCTCCTAATATGTTAGCAGGTGCTTATAGCTTCATATTATACAGTACTGGCGCAGGGCCACAAAATGTGACAATAAACGCGACTGATTGTGGGTTCGATCTCCACTCGAGGAAATGAAATATTTATGTAAATTTATATTTCCATTTCTTCGCACTGGTGTCGAGACAAACTACTCTGACTACTCTAATAACTGTCACAGTAAGCACCAAACTCCATATTCCCTAATAGTACTTTCCGATGTTGGATGTATGTGCACAGGAACATTACATTATATATATAAAGGCTTTATTACGAAACAAAGGTCTGACTTGATTGGGTTCTTAATCCATTAGTAAATTTGCTTGATTTTTAAATAGTTATTGCAAATGAAAAAAAAAACAGTGTATTAAAACTAAATATATTTCTTCATCTTGGTCGATACAAGTTTTTGTTATAATTTTTCATGTAAAAAATAGGAGTTATAATTATGGATATTTATTTTCAGTAATTTATCATAAAATAGTACTTATAACAAGGTTTTTATTTTTCAAGATTATTATACATTTAAAATGAATATCTTTTATCGGATTAATCGTATACTGTAATCTAAAAATGTTTTATCATTAGAGACAGACCGAAGGTCCGGTTTCGGTCAGTTTCGACCAAAAAATGAAAAGTGCCGAAAGTAACAATAATTAATAATAGTAACGCCGACAAATAATGTCAGGCGTTCCTCTGCTAATTATTGTGGTCCACGAGTAAAGTAAAGTCACTTTATTAACTCCAAATTATAAAAATAATATTTATTACAAATGTATGTACCTATAATTGTTGCGTGGAATGATTTTCATAAATGAGTATCTACGTCCAAACATTTAATTTGCTTGTAATAATGAAAACAAAATTCATTTTTTTATAGGATATCCTCTATAGCTTCTGAGATGATAGGAATAAGAGCGTGATTAACTCTTGTCTTGTTTAACAAAAGTTTTTTCAGATATTCATTTGAGGGCCTTATAGTATAATATATATTTAATACTTTACACGATATAAATTCAAATCTTATATTATTATACTTATCTCTTTTAAATAAGTTTTTAAGTTTCAAGCTAAGATAAATGTTTTTAGAAGATGTATAAAAATTATAAATATTTGAACGTAGCTGTACTAGAAACCGCGCCCATTGAACCATCCAAACACATTCACCACTAAGCATAACTTATCAAGGGTTTGTGCAATAAATTTTCATATGATTTAAAAAAGATATATTTTGTAAGCTTATTTCACTCCTTCCCCATTATAAATAGACAAATAAATCGAGCAGGTAACAGACTTTTATTAAATTACTGTTAATTATGTTATATCTTAAAATTAATAATTGAATTTTTATTTCGTATGATATGAAAGAAGATAAAGTGAGAATATTATTAAAATACTTTGGTCTAATTCAATCAATTCTGTACAAAACTAATGGGCTGAGTACTAGCAAATTAAATTATTTTCAACATCAAAATATTTTTACTTTATATAAAAACGAATCGATATGAAAGCAAAAAAAAATCCGTCATCTTACTTCTCATATTGGATTGTCCTGATTGCTCAGAACGAGCAGTCAGGACAATCCTTCAATAAAATTCAATAGAAGCTTGTCGAGATTATCCGGAAAACTGTCCAAATGGGCAGATTGAAAGAATACTTTAATGCTCATATTAGCTTCTAATTTGTATATTAATTCTGAATAGTAGATTAAATTTGTATCACAGAGTTTGCAAATGCAGTGTCTTTTATAAGAGTACGGATTCACAGACCATAGAAGAAGACTGCTTTTAATTTTTCTATAGTCAGTGCTTTCCAGCACTTCTTTTGACATACTTATTTAAAACAGTCAACAATCCCATAGTAACCTTACTAGGACCAGTCCCTATCATTGGCACTATTAATTAAAGCACTTAACGTCCACCTTGACTCCTGTATCATAAAGATTCTACACAAGATTTATAAGCGATTTTGGGCACCCAATTCCTTCTTTCATGCAAGTTTTATAGCAAAGTATTATAAAACTATCACAAACCATAAAAAACTGACTACTACGATGCCTGTCTAACAGTAAAAATAATTAAAATATTATCTACTAAAAATGATGTCAAGCATCTTTTATTCGGCCCAAGTCATACACATCACGTGTTTATAGAAAAGTTGGGGCAAAAGCGTAATAATGAAAAATTTGGTATTCTGTGTAAATAAAATATGACATAGATATTTTTTTAATATTTAAAAGAGTAAATAAATATGTATACACTTATTTATTGTATTAATACAATACGACCTAACCTTGGTTAGGTTAAAAAATATTACGATAAAAATAAGTGTCTATGTACTGAAAATACCAACATTAGTGCAATCACCAACTCATTTATTTACTTATTGATATACTTTTTTCTTGCTTTTAAAAAAGTAAACGAACAACAAAATTATCAAGTTTTAAATATAACAGTGCAGTAACAGGACTAGTCAGTAAATACAATTAATGTAGGTTCAATTCATACTCGAGGGGATGATTGTGATTAAAAGTTCTTCATTTCCTCGTTTGTTCCTCCACTCAACTAAGAATATTTCTGATATACCTATATATGTAAGTGGAAAGAAGAGAAAAAAATATTTATTTTTATCTTTACCATTAGGTATCAAGGCAAACATCATAATCTTTTGCGCAAATGAAATATTAAGTTTAATTAATATCTATAAATAAAAGTAATTCAATTTATTTATTTTTAATAACATTTATGCATTTTTATGGAAAAATCCACACAATCGTAAAACTTTTTTGACTTTCTTTCTTGTTTTATTCAGTACTAGCGGCCCGCCCACGGCTTCGCCCGCTTAAAATACATGATTATTGATTTAATAGGCAGAATTAATTGACAACTATAATGACTTCTAATATGATTCTTTTATTACTTTAATCTGTAATATTCTAATATGATTTTTATAAGTTTATGTTTCGAACTAAAAAATACGTCCAATGTTACTATTTGGTATTCATAAAATATACATAAAGCTAATTATTTTTGTAACATTACGTACTTTTTACCTATGTTATGTTTTTTAAAACTCTGTTAAATGTGCTGATGTCAGTTAATAATGTACTGCTTCAGAAACAGCCTTAAATGTTAAAATATTGATTTGAGTAAGGATTCATAAAATTCTTTGTAAAATAACTGTAATAATTGCATATTAACTCCTACTGCTATGAGAATTTGTCTCGAAGTCTATTTAAAAATTATGTCGCAGTCAGTGAATTCTATATCTTCTATATCTCTATGTAAATTATTTAAGAAAAAGCTGTCGACCTGTTGGTATTATATCAAATTAAATATTCATAAAATTATTTTAATCAAAGGTACTTTAACTGTAAACACAAATTATTCAGATGAGAGCAGAGTTTACAGTTTTCTGTATTTTATGATCATAAAATATAACATTTAGGGTAAGTGATAATGCGATAGGGATTAACGCCATGCTTAAAAAAATACAAACAACATGTAATACAGATAGGTGAGAAAGACTGGCTATAACTAAATAAGGACTTTTTATTAACAGCAACTCGAAATGCCTAACTTCCACCCAGGTCTTATAAGTGTATATCGTAACCATCCAGACTCAGTCTATACAGATATTCCTCGAGTTGATCACGCTTGCAAGATAATATATGTATATAGTTCGACAGTGAAAAATATGTATTTTGATACGAACTGATAAGATACTTTTATATTTTTAAACATTTTTAACATTTTTTTTACTTTTATATGCTTTCTTAAATTGAGTTAAGTATCTTAAAAATAATCTTTTTATAACTAAATACAATTAAATATTCAGTTTCGTGCACAAAAATTCGAATCATAATGTTTTTACATATTTTTATTTACGTACTTTTGCCACTCATATCGACTGTTCTATATTTTCGATATAATAGAAAAACTAGATTGATCAATCAAATCCCTGGACCAGAGTCATGGCCGGTTGTAGGAAATTTTTTGGGTTTCATGCTACCAGCAGGTTAGTAGTTTTATTTTGTTTTTTACTTATAATCCATAATCTGTGACGTGGGCGGAGAGACCGATAACTTATCTCTCCACTTTTCATTCAATACCCTTAAAAAACTTTTTTCATATCAAAAGAATTAGAATTCACATCTTTTGCATATTTTTATTACTTTAATCTGTAAATTCAGATGAAGGAAATTTGGTACCTCCAAATAATATTAAGGACAGTTAATATAATAATAATAATTTCGTTATACCTAGTAAATCTTACAAGTTGGCGACAATATACTCTGACGTAACATTAATTAGTGAAGTTTTTAAGCTTAAAAAATAACGTAAAATGTTCCAAAAATTAAAAATTGTATTTTATGGATTGTGTTTATTATTCTGATTATTCTGATATACGCCTCATTCAAACATGTAACATGAATGCGCATAAATATTGTAATTTTCTTGTATATTGGGCTACAATATAGGAAAATATTAAATTTTGTCACAAGCCATATTTTTTAAGTGATATCTACTCAACATTTTGTTCTAAAATTTTTTTGACCAACAATAGTAATTATAACCATAAATTTTTAAAATCTAACGTAATTGACCTCCAATTAAATGCAATTAACTCAAGACTACTAACTACAAATGTGTATAAATTTTTGCAGGTGAACTTTTTAAATATCAGAGAAATTTACCAAAGCAATATGGTCCAATTAATCAAATCCATGGATTGAACGTCCGTATGGTAAATCTTACTGAACCTGCGGATATTGAGGTAATTATAGTGCAAGTGTGATATTATTATCATACAACTTATCATTTTCTATAAACATTCACAGACATCTATACGAGTTTAATTTTGTCGTTGTATCATTTTTTATTCTTTTAGGAAAAGCGTAACAAACAAACGCTCATATATTTATAATGTTAATGATTTAAGCTGTATTTTGTCTAAATACTTTGTATAAGATGATAAATCAACGATTTGCCCAAATCATTTTAAAAATTCTGCTAAAAATAAATAGCAAAATATATATTTTTTTCTAAGGTGATGGTGTAATTTATTAATGTATTGTATATAGTAATATATTAATCTACTCACTGCACTTCCGTGGTATCAAGAAGAAGGAATTTTGATGCCTCCAAATTATAATTTTAGTTTGATATTTACAATCTATAAAATATCAGCGTTATTTTATTTAGCAGATAACCAATTATTACACCAAATGATATTTGATCCTTTACCTAGAAATAAATATGCATTGCTTGAATATGTAAATATACATATGTATTGCTTGATTTTTCATCTTTGTTTGACATAATTGGTTACCAATCAGTTTATTATTATTTTAGGTGTAATTTTTGTTGCCATTTCAATTTTAATTACTTCTAACTTAACTCAAAAGATTTAAAGAGTATATATTTTCTTTAAAAATCTGAGATATTCAGTATACATAATAAATTTGGAAAGCTATCTATAAAACTGTTTAGTGTTCTGTTATCTATAAATCTGTATTCTTAAAATTAAAATAATCAGATTTCGAATTCTTTTATTTGCAGTCCGATTCTGACTCTGTCTGTCTGTATGTCTATTTGTATGTATGATCACGCTAATCTCCAAAAGTACTGAACCGGTTACTTGTTTTAACTCAGCTTAACATTTAAAGTATGTTTCATCTAAATCGGTTCATTAAAAAAAAGTTATCGTCATTTGAATGGAACTCAAGACATTAGTTTGCCTGCGAATATCATATAGCAATCTATATCTATACTTATACTTATAATGAATGTATAATTATTTGTAATAAATCTGTTTTTCTAACTGTATAATATGTATTTAGTAAAACGTCGTTTTCGATCAATATAATTATATATTATGTGTAATTTAACATGAAAACGACATTTTTTAATAGATGCGCTGTGCATAAAGCATCTGGTAAGATTTTTGGCTAAAGAGTGATTATTAATTAGCTTTATGTATAGTTATATAAAAATCAAATATCAAGGTTATATTTTTAATTCAAAACAATCATTTTTTTTATAGAAATTACGATAATGTAGTAAAAACAAATTATTAGAAGATTACAGATTAAAGTAATAAAAAATCATATTATCAATTAATCCATAATCATGTAGTTTATTATGAGGCCAGTTGTGGCGCAGTGGCACAAAGTGTGACTGTAAAACCGAGTGGTTGTGGGTTCGATCCCCACTCGAGGAGATGAAATATTTACTTAAATTTATATTTCCATTTCTTCGCTCTGGTGTCGCGGCAAAGGTGTTGAGTTCTGCCACTCAATAGGCAATACCTCCAGAATTTAGCGGAAAGTGGGGAACGAAGTGTCTTCACACTGGGTTCCCTCTGCCTGCCCTGCTGTGTACGGGATACAGCGTGAAGCATATTTTTTTTAATGTAGTTTAAGCCAGCGAAGCCGCGGCCGGGTCGCTAGTTAAACAAATAAATATTGTACTTGAAATTATAATCTTAATGAAATCTTTGCTTAGTAAATGTAAATTATGTTCAATTTATACCCGGTTTCTCATCTAATTCGTTTAGTCATCGTTATCGTGCCTAAATCATTACGTACGATTACGATGACAATATCTATACAATTGAAATACCTGAATTTAATTATGCGAATAGTCTAGTCATACAATCTATACTTATAATAAATCTGTAGAAAAGTCGTTTCTGTACATTGAAAATATAAAAAAAAAAGCCAGGGTGTTAGAGGATAATTAACAGAATCCATTTCCAACATTTTTGGAATTTTTGTCTGTTTGTCTGTTTATCTGTTTGTCTGTTTATGTGAACACGTATCACGTAAAAAGTACACAATAAATTTAAGCAACTTTTATACATAAAAATTACAAATAAATCAAGGTAGGTTTTAGTGTTTATTTCATTGTAATCGCTTCACTCTATCAAAAGATATAAGTATTTAAGTTTTCAAGACGTTAATATTTGGGATAGTAAAAATCGATACAAGTAACGCTATCTATTGACTAATAGTAGGTACTAACGAATCTTGATAACGCAAAAAACGTTCTGTGGAGTTAAACACTAATTACAACGGGAGGAATATTAATAATTTTAATACTAAAGAATATTAATCATTTTAATACTAAAGATATAAGTATTTAAGTTTTCAAGAAGTTTATATTTGAGATAGTAAAAAATTGATACAAGAACGCTATCTATTGACTAATAGTAGGTACTAACGAATCTTGATAACTCAAAAAACGTTCTGTGGAGTTAAACACTAATTACGACAGGAGGAATATTAATGATTTTAATACTAAAGAATCGTAATCATTTTAATACTAAAGATATAAGTATTTAAGTTTACAAGAAGTTTATATTTGAGATAGTAAAAGATTGATACAAGAACGCTATCTATTAACTAATAGTAGGTACTAACGAATCTTGATAACGCAAAAAACGTTCTTTGGAGTTAAACACTAATTACGACGGGGGGAATATTAATCATTTTAATACTAAAGAATAGTAATCATTTTAATACTAAAGATATAAGTATTTAAGTTTTCAAGAAGTTTATATTTGAGATAGTAAAAAATCGATACAAGAACGCTATCTATTGACTAATAGTAGGTACTAACGAATCTTGATAACGCAAAAAACGTTCTGTGGAGTTAAACACTAATTACGACGGGAGGAATATCAATAATTTGAATACTTTAACACACCATCGTTTTCACGTATAAAGGAAAATTCCAAAATTATTTTTCAAAAATTGACAACTTTTTGTATTTGTGTCACAGAAAAAAACTATTAGGTACAAATTTTAATCTGTACTTAATTTGATACAAAATGACAACTTTAATAAGTTATTCTTTTGGTGTATCTCCATTCTTGAAACTGGTACGAAACTCTCGGGTCATGAGTACGACTTGAACTTGACCAAAAATATTGATTATTTCATAGATTATATAAAAAATGCCTAATAACGTGCTTTCTATGTATATTCTGTATACCAATTATATATTTACTTAAAATATGTGATTAATTTAGAAACTGTACAGGAGCTAATATAAGTTATTTTACAAAGAATATAGTGAATACTTATCCAAATAAATAAATTAATAATTAAGGCTGCTTGTAATATCTCTATTTCTTAAATGAATAATCATCTAATTCAAGCGGGCAAAGCCGCGGGCAGGCCGCTAGTTTTCTAATAAAACTGCTGTAGTGTAGAAATTTAGTAGATACAGTTTAATATATATTTGGACAAAAATATTCAGCGGTTGCATATTTAACAATATTATTGAAATTGGAGATTTTTTTATGTTAATTGCTACCGACAGCAATAATTCTAACTCAGATGCATGCCTCAACCAGGGATAGTTCCTCCCATGGTCTACTACTACCTGATCACTTATTTACCCGAAAAAATAATTGCTTGGATCACGTGACGCTAAAATACAAAAATATTCTTACAACTCTTGTCCTAGATTCTCTTATAAAAAAATAGAGAAACATGATTTCTCTCATATATTTCTGAGATGATGACGTAGACCAAGCTGCCACGTCACTTTCAGAGTTGCGGAAATAGCGGAAGATGTTCGTATGCACGGACAAAACCTACACTTTTAAAAGTAGTAACAGACTTGATATAATAATTGTACTCTTTATTGTCGCAGAAACTTCTATCTTCAAATGAGTACAATTATAAAGAACACCCATACACGTACTTTACTAATTGGCTCGGACAAGGATTACTAGTGAGCAACGGTCAGTACTTAATTAGTAAATAATAAAAATTTATTTAGAATATAAGTCCATGGAGATTTTTTTTCCATCGCTTTGCCATTTTTATTCTTTATCTTATTTGATATATAATTGAGAAACGAAAATATGGTGATAAATATGGTGCAAAGTGGGAATCAAAATTACAATTAACATCAGCCTGAAATATCACAAGTTCGTTCGTTTTACAGGCAATACATGGTTTAGAAGGCGAAAAATGTTAACTAAAGCATTTCATTTCAATATTTTGAAGAAATTCTTCAACACGTTCGTGGAACACACAGAAAATTTTAATAAGACTTTGGTAAAAGAAGCAGATAAAAAGCAGTCCGAATTGTTACCACTAACTAGCAACGCCACACTGCGGATTATGTGTGGTAAGTATTATTAAGATATCATTCATCGTATCAGTGTCGTCGTGGCGCAGGACCACTACGGTAACACGACGGTTGCAGGTTCGATCCCCACTCGGGAGATGAATTATTTTTTCTTAATATTTCTATTTCTTCGCCCCGCACCTACATAGAAACCCTGGGGTTGAATTCCGCCACGGAACACGCAACGCCCTAAAAATTCGGCGGAAAGTGGGGAACGGAGTGTCATACCACTATGTTTCCTCTGCCTACCTTACTGTGTGCGAGATACAGCGTGAAGCTGAATATATTTAAACCGGTTGACGCAAAAAGCGTCGTTCTGTTTCACTTTCTTAAGGAAAGTATCCCTAATAATAGGCGAAAACTAGGTAATATATACATATATGAGGGTAAATTTTGTCTACCTCCACCTTATAAAATGAAAAAAATGCGTAAATATAAAATGATTAAAACTGTTTCAAAATATAAAAAACTCAATAGCTACTGAATCTATTTTTAATCAATTTATTAATGAATATACATATTTGGTTTTTGGCTGTTTAAAAAGTTGTAATATTCCTCGCTTAAATCGGACAGAACCATATCAGTTATTGAAAAATAAGTTCAGAAACATATATATAATAGTTACCTTCACTGTTTGTGTTTCTAAACTTAAGAAATTGAGCACACGTGCTTGAAAGCTTAAGTCTAAAGTCATTATAATCAACCATTATTCAATTCAATTTATACTATGTATTATACATAAGTACAGGTAAAACTGATAACTTAACAAACAGTTCAAGGCACTGGTTTTTATTTTAACTTTTTATTTTGTTATAAAAAATATGAAGAGTGTAAATGAAAATGAGGAAATGTGCAAATTCACACAAATTATCAACAATTTAATTTCCAACTGCATCCTGATAATGTTTTTTTATTTAAACCTTGTTCATTTACAGATACAGCAATGGGTATATTTGTACAAGACGACATGAAGTCTATAGTGGATTCATATTTTAAGTCGCTACATGATATGGGACAATGTTTCAGTAAAAAATTTTGTAAATTCTGGATGAATGATGAACGAATATATAAACAGACTGCGACTGGAAAAATAGAAGATGAAGCAGTAAAAAATTTACATAACTTAACAAGTACTGTTATAAGAAATCGAAGGGATGCTTATAAAAATAATAATATAAATCATGATAAGACTGACAATGAAAGTAGTCGCAAGTATGCAATGTTGGATTTACTTTTAAGGAATGAGAAAGAGGGACTCATTGACGATGACGGGGTGAGAGAGGAAGTTGACTCATTCATGTTTGCGGTAAGTGTTGATAATATCCGGTATTATAGGTAATTGTAGATAATTATTCATTGGTAGACAACAACTTGATACAGGTGATAGAGAAGGTCATTTCCTACTATTTCCTATCACATATGGCATGGACCGAGATTTTACCGATGTCAAGATTGTAATTGAAAAATATTATCTAAGTACCATATATGTACGCAAAATGCTCATAGAAATATTCTCCATATTTTTACCACCGCTTCCCACTTTTGGTATTTTTGTCGTCTCGCGTAATCAAGAAGCAGTCCGAATGTCATATTTGTTTGTTTATTAGGTGACGGATCAAATTGATAGTTTTTCATAACTTTATATGAAAAAAATTGGTAGAAACATTTCAAAAACATCATCCTCATCCTCATTTTATCCTCGTTCTATTTATACTAAACAAGTGCTATTCTAATTATTAATGTATGTATTGTAATAAATTCTTATTACTTTTTTTTTGCATTTACTTATTATTTAAATAATAGTACTGAATACGAGAGATGCTGAGAGTAAAATAAGACATATTTTGGCAACTTTCTAAAGGATTTCTGACATTTAAATGTCCCTTAAAGTTTAGAATTTTTTTGTGTGTACTACAAATCGACGGTCCCTACGTATAAAACGATATGTCAAAAATGCAGGTTTACAGGAGAGCAGAATAATGGTTCAACTTGCTCTTAAAAAAAAAATAAACAACATTATGAATATATGTTTGCAATATGTTACTATATTTACAAAGTATGAAATGGCATTTATAAATATTTAATTTTATGATATTTTCCTAATAAAACTGCTAGTAGACTGTTTCTACTGTGCCATCAAAATAAAGTCATGTCAGACAAATCTAAGATATCTCTTTATTCAGCGAAAAGAATAAATTATTGTTTTTAAATGGGACTTACATAAATGTTTCATGAAAATATGTAATTATAACGATATTTTAAAAATAATTCCAAAATATCTATTTATCGTTAGTAATCTATGTGAAAAGTATATTAATGACTACATGTATCTTTATACGTGGTTCTAATTCAAGTAGACATAATCAGTCATTGAACAGAAAAAGAATTTTGATTAAAAATTAAGCACAGTTTATATTGTAATTAATTATATTTTTAGAGTAATTACTAGAGATGCGCCGAATACTCGTTTGGTATTCGGTGTATTTCGCATCTTTTTTAATATTCGTATTCGGCTGAATTATTCGGTTATAGTGCCGAATACATTCGGTTCGATTATTTTTATTTAATTGGCTGCAAGACACAGTAGATATGGAAGATAATACGTCTTATGTAAGATTTAAATTAATTGAGTAAAGTTAATAAAATATAGCAATTAACTTCATATAAATATTTACTTTGAAACCTCAATTCAACATATTTATTCTTAACTTATAGTTAATACAATCAATATTTCTTTTAAATCCTAAATCAGTAGTTATTTTAAAAATTGAAAATAATATTTGTAAACCACAAATCAACATTTTAAATTTATAATGAATACTAGCGGTCCCGGACGCGGCTTCGCCCGCTTGAAATATACGAATGTTTATTAAGTATATTTATGAAATTGTTTTCAGTTTTTAATAGGATTGGTAAAGAAATATAAGCCTAAATGGTCATAATAATCTGAAAAAGAATAATAAGTAGAAAAAAATCTTATTATTACAAAAAAATATCTAACTAATTTAAATGAACAAAAATAATAAGTAAACGTAACCAAAGTAAAATATTAATAAAAAAAACTAAACAAAACCAGCAACATTATCAATATTATCAAAGTAAATTACGTCCAAAATATACATTATTAATAATATAAATAATGGTAGTAATAATTAGTAATTAACGTGTGTTTTTTTTTTTAATTTAATAAATGAAGATTTCAATGTAAAAGCGGTGGTATCTGACATGTCCGCTCTTCTATATAAACTTTTTTTTAGTATAACCGGACATGTCTGAATATGACCGCCCTTACGTCGATCTTTTACTGTTTTAGGTTAGAAATAGACGAAGTAAATGACGACATGTAAAGGTATCCGCATCTACGATATACTGTTTTTCTAATGATTGTACTTGTTCTCTTATACGAGTTGTATAATTAGAAAAATAGATAATATTTATAAAAAAATCCTATATAGGCACGAGCGTATGGGCAATCTGAAGACTTTTATGCAATAAAAAAATTTTGACGTTTTTGACATGACTTTATCTACGTAGGGACCGTCGAAATATTTAATCCATTCACAGATTATCTTAATATTACAGTTATTGCATATTCCCTCACAATTTCTATTTTAAATAGTTCTTCAAACTACTTTATATATATATTTTTAAATTATTTCATATTTCTTATCTCTCTGATGTCTATCTTTAAAATATATTCAATTACACCATTTAGTGTATGTTTATTAAAATATTTTATCATTTCTAGGGTCACGACACCACTGCTATAGCAACAACTTTTATGCTAATGACCTTAGCTAACGAAGAAGTTATACAAGTAAGAATAATAGTTTTTAGCTTCCCGCTGTATCCTGCAGATAGCAAGATAGACGAAAGGATCCTGGGAACCTAGGGTTAAGACACTTCTGTTTCCCACTTTTTGCCGGGTTCTGGAGAAATTGCGTGTTGAGTGGCGGAACTTCACGCCTCGTTTTGCCTCGCTACCAGAGCTATGAAATTAAAATATTAATTATTTCAGAAAATTGTATATATTTCTTATATACTATTTATTAGATCATAGTATATTAGATAAATATATTTCCTCACTTAGAGAAATGTATATTTTCTTAATTTTCCTGCTTATCTAAATCAAAGCGTGGCTTTAGGCTTTTCAACTCAATACCATGCGTATTGAGTTGTCCCGAATATGGGCGGACAGCCAAAAACGGAGTGTCTTCACTCTACGTTTTATTTGCCTACCCTGTTTGCCGAAGATTCTTAAACGTAAAAAAATATATATTTTGTAACACAAGTTATATATAAGAAATAAGATTTAGGCTCTACTTACATACTCGTTGCGTAACTACTTGTTTCTCGAAAACAAAAACAATTAATGTAAATATATCTAATGATAAGTTATTAAAGTTGTTAATAATTATATATGACTTAAATTACGTAATATAATTTAGTCTACGAGTATTTACTATAATTCCTACACATCTCTTTATTTTTCATACAATTAAAGTACAATATATTATTGTAATTAATGATTATTTAGCTATAATAATAAATAAAAAAAATATCTTATTCTAGAACAAAGTTTATGACGAGATACGACAAGTGTTTGGCGATAGTGATCGTTTGCCCACAATGGAGGATGTAAACGAGATGAAGTATTTGGATTGCTGCGTAAAGGAAGTCTTGAGGATGTATCCGAGCGCACCTATGATTGCTAGATGCTTGACAAAAGACACTGTATTCAGTAAGATTCAAATTTTGATTTACTATGTATATATATAAATTTTAAAAAAATAACCATCCCGTAACCGGTTGCGGGTTTTTTTCCTTTCCTTCCTCTGGTGCAGAGTTGTGTTACGCCTCTCAACACGCAACGCCTCCGGAATCTGTTGGAAAGTGCGAAAGTGATCAGACAGCGACTTCAAACGACTGTAGTCTCAATTTCACTTCATGACGTATCTCGCATATAGCATAATAGGCAGAGGGAACCTGATAACCTCTGATGAAAATGAGTGAAAATGGAAAAATGGCTATAATTTAAATTTAAAAGTGTAGCGAAATTCGGATAGGTATTAATTCTTCGATCTGGTAAGACACTCTTATCGGTTTAAGACACGCAATGTCTCAAATTCCACTCGAATTATATCTATAAAAAAATGCTTATTTAATATTTTCAGGTGGTTTCACAGTACCGGCCGGGACTTCCTGTTGTATTTGTATATATGACATGCATCACCGCGCCGACTTGTATCCGGAACCAGAGCGCTTCATTCCTGAACGATTTCTGCCAGAAAATTGTAAACAGAGACATCCTTATTCTTATGTTCCATTCAGTGCTGGACCTAGAAATTGTATAGGTAATTATTTTTTGTAGCTTCTGTGTGTGACACGATGTTTAATTATTATTTTTAGCTTTAAAAACAATACTATATTATACTCAAATGTAATACAGAAAGTATTATGTATATTATTTACATAATTATTTTAAATGCAAGGTATACAAGTATTATAAATTAACAATGTTAAAAATTATTATGATAATATTCTTCTAGTTTAATAAGGAAACAATGAAATTACTTCACGAACTACGAGTACCTCACGGAAATGTTATGTCCACTAGTCTATTATAATATTATTTAGTAGGTATTTATTTTATAGTAAGGTAGTAACTATAAGGCCAGTCGTGGCGCAGGGACACAAGCATGTCACTGTAAACTGTAATAAAAGGAACATGATCTTAATTACTTTAAACAACAGTTTCTTTTATCAATTTCAAGCTTTATCTACAGTTATATGTAAACAAATCAATCCCCGAGTGGGTATCGAACTCACAACCATCATGTAAAAATAAATGATGCTAATAATTTAATCGGATTAATCGCGTATATTTAAGATTTTACATTTTGGAAACCCGACGTTTCGAACACTTTGCAGTAGTCCGTGATCATGGGTAGACTGAGGTGGCATTCGCCTGTCAGTTGACGTAATTATTATATCAAACTACCGCCAACGATTTCTTAATTGCCTCGCGTACTTCCCTGAATTCCTGCAGAATGAGCTGATAGTATCTTGCCTGATACTGATATGGTAGGTTTGAGACTTCAGTGATTTTATGAGTGGGACCCAGATGGTTGAAAGTTTCCAGCCATCCTCTCTATTGAAATTAGGATGTTTTTGTATTTCAATAGCCTCGCAGATCATTCTAGGAATGTATCTGTTTTCCTTAGCGAGGATTTGGGGTTTATCAAACCTAATGTAGTGGCTGGGTTTATCCACAGTATGCTCACACACAGCTGACTTCGATACATGCCCATTCTTAATATCGGAGATGTGTTCATTCAGGGTGAATGCTGATGCCGAACCGATGCTTCTCTTTGTTTGACCGATGTATGATAAGCCACAGTCACAGTCTAGTTAGGATACACCTGCACTCTGTAAAGGAATATTACTTTTTACTGGTCTCAAGAATTGCTCATTTTCTTGTTAGGCTTGAATATGGTTTTTATGGAAGCTCTTCTTAAGATGTTGCCAATCCTGTCTATAACCCCCTTCACATATGGTAGAAGTGCCGGGTTTCTCTCTACTGTGGGTGGCTTGTTGGTCTTCTGACAACGCTGGCGGGGAACTGGCAGCTTGTTCTGATGAAGAGTATTCTTCACCTGGCGAAGCTCGTCTCCTAGGTGTTCAGCGTCGCAGAGGTGGTGGGCTCTCTGAAACAAAGATTTGCCAACGGTAGATAACTGTGTAGGGTGATGGTGAGATTGACTATTGAGGTATCTATTGGTGTTACTGTGTGTGTACTTATTATGATGCTAATATTTTTTTTAAATATATATCTTATAAGCAGATCGTTGTTTTTTTTTTTCAATAAAGTTTTTTGGATTTTTTGCTATTTACATTATGAGCGAAGATAAGGGATTTAATGATGTAGTATGAAAGAGCGAAGCGCTGAACGTACGGATTCTACCACTACGTTTTCTACTATACGGTATAGGGACTGCCACCCAACACGCTATGTCTGAGACCGCGGAAAACAGAGGACATGGCTACAGATAGCATGCAGAATAACAATGTAAAATACTTATTTTCTTTTTCAGGTCAAAAATTCGCTTTGTTAGAATTGAAAGTTGTTATATCTGGCCTTCTTCGTAAATTCCGTTTGGAGCCTGTGACCAAGCCTTCCGATTTGGAATTCATGACCGACATGGTATTGCGCACCGAAAATCCAGTTTATGTAAAATTTTGCTTAAGGAAGTAAAATTTTAGGTACTTTAAGGGCGAAAGGTGGTAATGAAATAATACTATACCTATTGTATAATAATCTTATTAAATAGTTTTAAGTAAAAAGATTTTTTTTATTTCCACTGTGGCAGGGGCCAGTCGTGGCGCAGAGATACAAGCTTGCGACTGTAAACTGCCGCGTTGTGGTTTCCATTCCCACTCGAGGAAAATGAAGTCAGTCCTTGCGTGTTAGGTAGAGGAACTAATCAGTGCACATAACCTAACACCTAACTATATTGAAGAATCACATTACATGTGGGGATTTATTTACCTTAAAAATTTTTTTTCAAATTTATTTTTTACTACTCTTCTTTTTACTACTTTCTTCTGTCGGCGTGATTACGGGCATATCATGTCAGCCTTTCGACGCCCACCGTTGGACTTAGTCCTACCCCAGGGACCAGGGAACACGCCGGTCGGTCCTGCGCTGTCTGCATCCAGCGGCTTCCCCCGACCTTGACAAGATCGTTGGTCCACATGGTGAATGGCCTACTCACCGAGCAATTATTTGAAAGCGCCCGCTGCCATCGACAGAACCGGTAAGGAGTTGTAATATTTACTCCTACCCCCTTTTTGACGGTATTTTATAAATAACAGTCGATGCTTGCCACTCGATGCGCTTTATATACGTTTAATTGTTTTCTCTGTAATTTGTTAATATTATTGTAATTTTTGTGTTCTCTTTTATATATATCTTTGTGGTTGACTATTGTATAAACTGTGTCGTGATCTACTATTTGTGTACAAGCTATATGTACTTTAAAGTCGTATTGAATATACTCAGTGTAAATCGTGAGTAGACTTTTTATTATTCAACATCAACACTACAGACCATATATTGTATAAAGGTTCAAGTACTCTTCCGCTTGTAAATCAGGCGCCGATATTCTTCATTTTAATATTGACCAACTATAACCACGAATGTTTTATATTTGGTTAATGAGATCAAATCGTTGTCCAAGCTATCTAAAAATGTATTAACGCAATTGTACGAAGGAGAGGGATATGAAGAAATAATAACAAGTTGGAAGAAAGCTTAATTTGAAGGCAATTTGCCTCCGTAAAATTTGGTTCGGTAACCTCTCAGTGTAAAACTTCTCTAATATATACAACAACACCGTCATTTCAAGAGTAAATCAAAGTTACATCTCATGCTGCGGATGTTAACATGAACAAGTTTTATTCCACTTGTAAATTTTAATGACTGGTTGCACTCCTTGGGGGAACAAAGCTGTAAGTCAGATGTCAATAATTCTTCAATATCTTCAGTTATATTTCCACCACCATTTTTCAATTCTGAATGACCCAAGTGCAGGTTTCCTACCACTATTTATATGACACCTGTTCATATTAGTAGGAGTAACGAACCATTTAACTTTGGTGACACGATTAAAATCGACTATTATTTTACTATAAATCAAGCCAAGGTACAGGTTCTCTGACCGCTACTGTAATGTGTACTGTAATTGACTTTGAAATTGTAAATTACAAACGAATTGTGTATAGAGCGTGTAAGTGTAATAATGTGTTTTTTTGTATGATGTGATTGTATATTATATGGGGTTTACAACTAAGATAAAATTACAGACAATAAAAATCTAAGCTCATAAACTTATATAAAGTTAAGTTTAAAATATTCACAAAATAAAGAGTATACAAATTAAAATTGTCTAGTCATGTTTTTGTTTGCAATATCTAACAAATCTAAGAATTAAAGATCTCTCCCTTTCTTTTTTTTAGTAATATACTGCCATTAGAGATCCATTACAAGCGCCTACGAATATATATGTAGGAAAGTTATAACAAGAACAATTTATTAATTTATTTTATAACTAGCGGCTTGCTCGTGGCTTTGCTCGCTTGAATTACATGATTATTCATTTAAGAAATATAGATATTACAAACAGCCTTAATTGTTAATTAATTGATTTGGATAAGTATTCCCGATATTCTTTGTAAAATAACTCATATTAGCTCCTGTACAGTTTTTAAGTTAGTATCATATATTATTAGTTAAATATATAATTAATATACAGAATATAAATAGAAAGCACGTTTTTAGGCATTTTTATATATCTATAAAATAATCAACATTTTCGGTCAAGTTCAAGTTGTACTCATGCCCCGAGAGTTTTGTACCAGTTTCATGAATGAGATGAGATGAGATACACCAAAAAAAAAACTAATTAAGTTGTCATTTTGTATCAAATTAAGTACAGATTAAAATTTGTGCCTAATGGTTTTTTTCTGTGACACAAATACAATAAGTAGTCAATTTTTGAAAAATAATTTTGGAATTTTCTTTTATACGTGCCGTAAGTTTTAACTTCTTAACAAATTTCGTAATTGTATATCAACGGGAAGTACCCTATAGTTATGATAGAAAATGCGACAAAAAACGAAGCATAAACCTTCATATTTCATCGTCATTTGATTGCAATGATTTAGAAGATAGATTTTTTGCGCTCTAAGGGAATATAGACTTGAACATTGAGGTATCTAACCTTTAACCGATCTTGTACAAAATAGTCTTCACAGACGGACAGACGGACAAACTACAAAGTTATCTTATAAGAATTTTGAGGTAGGTACCCTAAAATACCCTTGGCAAATACATACATGCAACATACAGGTGCAATAGTGCAATGTCGGTACGCGTCGCTTGTAAGTTATGAAATAATATTGCGGGATATTTTTATAAACAGTGTCAGAGCATTTTTTTCTTAAGACACAATTTTTTAGAGGTTGCTCCCAAAAGTTAATTATTTTATACGTTTCTTAAAAAAATATTAATAACATAAACGAACGAACGGACTGAAGAACCTATTCAAATTATTTCTTTGAATATTAAGTCATTCTTTATCACTGTGTTAAATGATTACGAATTAAGCTAGACTGTTACGAAGGTAATCTTCACCAACAATTCAATTTAGTTTACTGTGGAGTTAGTACTATGAACAATTGTACTTTAAAAATACGTAAATTTATCAACAGTCAAAAAAATATATTTGTAAAATCAAAAACCCCGATTGCATAAAACTAAAAAAAAACAAGTCCAATAGTTTATTAGGATTAACAGCCGGGACCTCTTTAATTTTATGCGGGGTTCCTGGAAAAGATTTTATTGATCGAAGAATTACTTATAGGTCCCGACTATTAAACACTAATAAACTATTGGACTTGTTTATTTTCTTATTAGTTTTATGCAGTCGGGGTTTTTGTTTTTACAAATATTTTTTTATTTTTCACTTTTTTGTTAGAATTCATTATGGTAATCATAATCATTGTATATCTTTTTGAAATCCTTGTAGTAAGCTCTTGAATTTGAGACCCATATTGTGGTATTCGAAAAGATTTTTTTTGTTTTCACTAAGTCCAATGGCGTCCCACAGCCGCCATGATTGTTTTTATTTAACGTCACCTACCTAAGAACACTTGGGCTCCTAATACAAATCTAACGATACCTTAATTATGTGAATCCGTTCATCGGTTCTGAAGATATGAGGTAATAAAGAATAATACATACATACATACAAGATACGCGCGAAAAACATAACCCTTCCTTAGCAGTCGGGAATAAATAAGACGTTTCTAAAGTCATTCTTTTGGATTTACAATTGAACATTGTTAGAAAAATACTACTATGTTTATGTTAAATTTATTATAAGTATAGATTACACTTAACATGACGTAATTAAATAAGTAATACTACTGCTACTACTGCTACTAAATAACTCAACAATTTGTTTCATACGTTATCAACATTCATTATCATATGTAGTCAATAGATATCATTGCGTATGTTTCTTTTTATTTCAAAAATAAATATCTCTAAAACTTTAAGTACATTATTTTTTGATAGAGTGACCTAACCTTTCCAAACTATAAAAATATTTTTTATGCACAGCGCCATCTATTTAAATTTCACCTAACATAAAATTATATTAACCGAAAACGATGTTGTGCTAAAGAATTAAAATGATTAATATTCCTCCCGTCGTAATTAGTGTTTAATTCCACAGAATGTTTTTTGCGTTATCAAGATTCGTTAGTACCTACTATATTTATTGTCAATAGATAGCGTTACGTGTATGAAAGAGAGTATCAAGATTCGTTAGTATCAAGATTCGTTAGTACCTACTACTAGTTGTCAATGGATAGCGTTACTTGTATGGATTTTTTATTATTTTAAATATAAACTTCTGGAAAACTTAAATACTTATATCTTTTGATAGAGTGAAGCGATTACAATAAAATAAACACTAAAAGCTACTTTGATTTGTTTGTAATTTTTATATATAAAAGTTGCTTAAATTTATTGTGTACTTTTTACGTGATACGTGTTGACATAAACAGATAAACAGACAAAAATTCCAAAAATGTTGAAAATGGATTCTGTTAATTATCCTTTAACACCCTGGCAATTTTTTTTTAAATATTTTCAATGTACAGAAACGACTTTTCTACAGATTTATTACAAGTATAGATTTGTAATAGTTACTAATTTGTAATAGTTATTTGTAATAGTTTCATTAAATTAATTCACTCCTTTTATATAACTTCATAAATGAGGGTATTGTGCATTTTATTAATAAGTAATACTGCAAAATGAAGACAAAACACCCTTTTATCAATAAATAACAATAATTTAATTGAAATTTACTGCAATCTAATCATGTACAACAATGTAATCATGTACACAATCATGCAATAGAACAACATTAGAAACTACAACAGATAAAGTTTTCTTGTCCTCTGACTTGTGTCGTAGTTTTCGTGATAACTTCTAAAATCGCATGTATCGCATATTTTTAAATATTATTTATAAATATCTGGACTATAAAACAACATCAAATGTAAAGCGTCGGGAGACGTCGGTAACTGTCAAATATCTCGATGAACTTTAAACACGTACCGTTTTTCTCTTCATTTATTGTTAATATTTTTTATAGAAATATAGCCACAAAATCCACAGCATAATAATTATTTTAAAATCTACATACTATTATAGGCTTTTTAAAAAAATATAACACTTTATACCTATTTGCACATTTTTTTAAGGAAATTATGTTTAAAGTATCGATACGAAGAACTTGAAATAGACATTCTAATGTATTACAATTTCTCACAATAAAAAAAAAATATTCCAAATGTAATTAACAAAAAAATAATTCATTATATTAAAGTTCCACTATAATACTATTAAAAAAAAAGTGCGTCAAGGATGACTTTAGTAAAAACAAATTTTGATCTGCCCTTGTTCTACCATTATCCATAGGTTCCCTCTGCCTACCCTGCTGATTTTTTGAAGCTGATTTTTTTTATTTACTGAAAAAAAAACACTAGTGCAATCACTAACTCATTTTCTTATTGATATACTTTTTTCTTGCTTCAACAACAAAATTATCAAATTTTAAATATAGCAGTGAACTAGCAGGACTAGACAGTAAATTAAAAAAAATCTTGTGAGTTCAATTTATACTCGAGGGAATAATTGTGATTAAAATTTTGGTTAAAATTGTGGTTTTCCATTATCTCGTTTGGTACCACTCAACTGAGAATGTCCCTGATATACCTACATATGTAGGTGGAAAGAAGAGAAATATATGAAAAATCATGAGAATATATAAAATATATATGTATTTTATCTTTACCATTAGGTATCAAAAAACCACGAGGCAAACATCATAATCTTTTGCGCAAATAAGATAATAAAATTAATTAATGACTATAGATTAAAAAAAATAATTGTATAACAACTGTGCATTTTTGTGGAAAAAATCGAAGTCGCAGCTTTTGTTAATTTCTTTCTTGATTTATTCAGTATGGTGACTAATTTCAAAATTGAAACTATGTATTGAAATTATGACGTAGTCGTTCAGGGCAAGTGGGCACCTTTGGAGTTTCACTATGATAGTGAAATAAAAACATGAAACAAGAAAAAATGAAACAATACTGTTTCAAAATAACTATTTATTATTCTATAATTCAAAATAAAAAGATAATCAGTAAGTCTCATAGTTTTTTTAGAAACATTAAAAAACTACTATACCTAAAAGAAATCAATATTTCTTTAAATATAAAATAAAATAATACCATAGTAAGGCATTTTGGGTTGACATCAAAGTTATCTATACTTATAATAAATCTGTAGAAAAGTCGTTTCTGTACATTGAAAATATAAAAAAAAAATTTGCCAGGGTGTTAAAGGATAATTAACAGAATCCATTTCCAACATTTTTGGAATTTTTGTCTGTTTGTCTGTTTGTCTATTTATGTGAACACGTATCACGTAAAAAGTACACAATAAATTTAAGCAACTTTTATACATAAAAATTACAAATAAATCAAGGTAGGTTTTAGTGTTTATTTCATTGTAATCGCTTCACTCTATCAAAAGATATAAGTATTTAAGTTTTCAAGACGTTAATATTTGAGATAGTAAAAATCGATACAAGAACGCTATCTATTGACTAATAGTAGGTACTAACGAATCTTGATAACGCAAAAAACGTTCTGTGGAGTTAAACACTAATTACGACGGGAGGAATATTAATCATTTTAATACTAAAGAATATTAATAATTTTAATACTAAAGATATAACTATTTAAGTTTTCAAGAAGTTTATATTTGAGATAGTAAAAAATCGATACAAGAACGCTATCTATTGACTAATAGTAGGTACTAACGAATTTTGATAACGCTAAAAACGTTCTGTGGATTTAAACACTAATTACGACGGGAGGAATATCAATAATTTGAATACTTTAACACAATTTAATTACGTCGTGTAAGTGTAACCTATTCTTATAATAAATTTAACATAAACATAGTAGTATTTTTCTAACAATGTTCGAATGGTTACAGTTCAATTGTAAGTCCAATAGATGGCGAAAATTACCTTCGTTACAGTCTAGCTTAATTCGTAATTATTTAACACAGTGATAAAAAATGATTTAATATTCAAAGAAATGTTTTGAATGGGTTCTTCAGTCCGTTCGTTCATTTATGTTATTAATATTGTTTTAAAAAACGTATAAAAAAATAACTTATGGGAGCAAACTAAAAAAAAATCTCTCAAGAAAAAAATGCTCTGACACTGTTAATAAAAATATCCCGCAGTATTATTTCATAACTTACAAGCGACACGTAACGGCATTGCACTATTGCACCTGTATGTTGCATGTATGTATGTGCCAAGGGTATTTTAGGGTATAAAAACACCTCAAAATCCTTTTAACTTTGTTGTTTGTCTGTCTGTAAAGAGTATTTTGTACAAGATCGCTTAAAGGTTAGATACCTCAATGTTCAAGTCTATATTCCCTTAGAGCACAAAAAAATCTATCTTCTAAATCATCGCAATGAAATGACGATAAACTATGAGGGTTTATGCATCCCGTTGATACACAATTACGAAATTTGTTAAGAAGTTAAAACTTACGGCACGTATAAAGGAAAATTCCAAAATTATTTTTCAAAAATTGACAACTTTTTGTATTTGTGTCACAGAATAAAACTATTAGGTACAAATTTTAATCTGTAAGTACAGATTAAAATTTGTACCTAATAATTATAATAAGTAATTTGATACAAAATGACAACTTTAATAAGCTATTCTTTTGGTGTATCTTCATTCTTGAAACTGGTACGAAACTCTCGGGTCATGAGTACGACTTGAACTTGACCGAAAATATTGATTATTTCATAGATTATATAAAAATACCTAAAAACGTGCTTTCTATGTATATTCTGTATACCAATTATATATTTACTTAAAATATGTGACTAATTTAAAAACTGTACAGGAACTAATATAAGTTATTTTACAAAGAATATAGTGAATACTTATCCAAATAAATAAATTAATAATTAAGGCTGTTTGTAATATCTCTATTTCTTAAATGAATAATCATCTAATTCAAGCGGGCAAAGCCGCGGGCAGGATGCTAGTTAATAACTAAATAACAAACGAAATTAAAACTGAAACTTTTAAATAGTTTTAACAAATTTAAAATTAGTTATTCCGTATGTTTATACTCGTATGTCCATTTAAAAAAAGTCGTTCTTATAAATTAATATTTTCAAAAACAGAAATGATTTATAGTTATATATTTTTATACTAGCGATATATATTTATACTAGCGACACTCTCGCGGTTTCGTTCGCTTGTACTACACCATTATTCATTTTCTCATCTTACATATGTGATGTAATAATGATCACTTCTTAATTGATCTTGACTTAATATATAATGTATACATTGATAACTAAAGTTTCAGCCAATTCAATAAAACACTTATTTTGTAGCACTATGTTGCATGCAATTCTTTATATTGACATAACGTTTTTATTTATGAACCGATTGCAATAGAACAAACACGGAAGTTTGCCAAAATACAATAGTGAAAACTGCACAACAAAGAAAAAAACAAAAAATCATTGCTTTGGATTCTATTACATTAATAAATGCCTCCGTCATTTCGGCACAATTCCCTAGTGTTTGTTTTATTTCAATCGGTTCATAAATAAAAAACGTTATTTTCTCATATATTTTTCATGAACAGATAACGATGACTTATAGTTTTATTATATGTATAGATCAGCAATCTATATAATCATTAATAACAATCTTATCCAAATTCCAATTTGAATAATTTAATATGCAAATAACTATTAAATTAATATGTTTGTCTGAGATTTCTCCTTTTACATTATTCTTATTTAAGTTGTATCGTTGCAGATTTCTTTTTTGTCAACAAATATCGAAAAGAAATCTTGTTAATAAATATCTGAGGCTTAAGATAAAGAAGATGTATGATATTTAATTTGTTCCCCACTCAGGGGAATACATTGTTTTGATTTCCAAGCTCCCCTGAGATGTGGGGTGGAAATGGGTGCGGCGATAGGTTTCAACACTTAACAAGTTTTGCAATATGTCAAGAATAATACTAGATAATTATGTAATGTAAAAAACAATTATAACTTCGTCACAAACCTTTTCTGCTTTTAACTTTAAAAAACTTTTAACCTTATGTATATGTGAATGAAAATAAATAAATCAGCTTCACGCTGTATCCCGCACACAAGAGAGACTTCAGATGAAACCTAGTCTTAAGACACTCCGTTCCCCACTTTCTGCTGAATTCTGGAGGCGTTGCGTGTTGAGTGGCAGAACTCAACGCCGGGCTTAGCCTCGACACCAGAGCGAAGAAATGGAAATATAAATTTCAGTAAATATTTTATCTCCTCGAGTGGGAATCGAACCCACAACCAGTCGATTTTATAGTCACACTTCGTGCCGCTGCGCCACGACTGGCCTCAATATATATGTGAATGATTTGTACCAAATTGTTAAATGATAATAAAAAAAAATACTCTATTATTAATTACTCTATTATGTCTCTATTAGTAATATAGATTAAAAAACCCATACCACTAAAGAAAAATATTATTTTAAAATTAAATTGCAACAAACAGAAAAATAAAGGAAGCTGTGCCGTTATTTTCCCGTTTAAATTATGTTTTTTTCTTGACTAATTTACCAAATACAGTATTTTTTTCTTTCTTTTTGACCTTCACTCTGTATCCCGCACATAGCAGGGTAGGGATATTATTATTTTTCGTGAATAAAATATTCATTCTAAGTATAATCTCTTATAATTCTATTGACGTGATTAATAAAGCATTTTAATGCATTATAAATGTTATAAAATATATCTTGTCAATTTATAAACAACATATTTTAATCTTATTCGCATTGCACATTATACGGTTATAAGGATTTGCCTCGAAGTCCATTTAAAAATTACGTCGATGTCAGTGAATTCTATATCTTCCATATCTCTATGTAAGTTATTTAATATCTATAAGAAAGTGATCGACCTGTTGGTATTATGCCAAATCTACATTATATGTCACCAAATTAAATTTTACTAAAATTCTATTAATCAAAACTATATTAGCTGTAAACATAAGTTAATAGGCGGGGTATGTTCCCACCAAATACGCATTAAATATTCTTTTTTTTTAAGAACAAAATAAAGAAATAAATCAGCTTCACGCTGTATCCCACATACAGCAGGGTAGGCGGGAGTATTAGAGGGAGTGTTTAGACACTCCTTTCCCCACTTTCCGCCGAATTCTGGAGGCATTGCATGTTGTGAGGCGTAACTCAACGTCGCGCTTTGCCTGGAAATCAGAGCGAAGAAATGGAAATATAAAGTTAAGAAAATATTTAATTTCCTCGGGTGGGGATAGAACCCACAACCAGTCACACTTTGTGCTTCTGCGCCACGACCGGTAGTATCTATACTAATATAAAAAAGCGGAAGAGTTTGTTTGTTTGGTTGTTTGTTTTCTTAAACGCTAAGATCTCTGGATCTACTGGCCCGATTTACTTGGTTTTTATTTTGTATGAAGGCTGCATTCTTCAGAACTAAGGCGATATAACATTACATTACACATATATACTAAATATATTAAAATAGTTTCTAATTTGGCATGAAGTTTATTCTGCCATGTTAATAACAACCGACCGTTGCTAAGCAACGGTTTGTTGTTTTAAGAAAACGTCACCCAAAATGAACTTGCTTAACCTTATGAGATACATAAACACAATATTTAACAAAAATATTGTTCTTTAAATAATATTTAAAAAAGTCCACGATGATATATGTTTAACTGTGAAGGGTAAGCATAAGTAACCATTTTACTTATTTTTCTTTAAATTTATTGAGTTTTTGTTGTATATATTTTATATATTTTCATATTCATCCTTATGAACATAAATATGATAGTCATTTTTAGCATTTTATCTAGATTGAAATTATAATTTACTGTATAACATTCTAATAAATAATTAAGGAAATGTCACTGATTCGAAATAACCTAACCTTCGGGCGGCATAGTATGACCGACGCGAACGGGCAGATGACGTTGACGGTTTTGTAAATTTTGGTACATTTTCGAACTATTGTTAATTTTTATGTAATTATTTGCTGTTTATAAGAAAATTTAATAAACATATTTTTCGGCTTTTATCTCTATATATAATAAGACAGTAAAAATATTTTGTCTGTACATTTAGTAATTTTGACTGAAATGGATAGAGGGACACTTAAAAAGACTAATAGAAAGCAAAAAGATTTTTTTTGAATTTCTTGTCTGTCTGTCTGTCTGTATGTCTGTCTGTCGACATATTGTTGTCCGCATTTTTCTCTGAAACTACTGAACCGATTTACTTGAAAATTTCACCAATTGCTTTGTTTTAACTCAATTTAGGTTCTAAAGTTTGGTTCATCAAAATCGGTTCATTTAAAAAAAAGTTATCGTCATTTGAATGAACTCAAGGCATTAGCTTGCCAGCGAATGTTATATAGAAATCGCGCTGGTATGACCCTGGCTAAAGAATGACATTCGAAACGTCTTGATTATATGACTGTTGTTAAAAATATATATTTTTGAAGCACTATTATACAATATTTTATACAATAAAGTAAACAAGGCCAGTCGTGGCGCAGCGGCAAGAAGTGTGACTGTAAAACCAACTGGTTGTGGGTTCGATCCCCACTCGAGGAGATGAAATATTAACTTAAATTTATATTTCCATTTCTTCGTTCTGGTGGCGAGGTTAAGCGCGGCGTTGAGTTCTGCCACTCAACAAGCAATGCCTCCAGAATTCGGCAGAAAGTGGGGAACGGACTGTCTTAACACTAGGTTCCCTCTGCCTACCCTGCTATGTGCGGGATACAGCGTGAAGCTGATTTATTTATTTATTTTATTTTATTATAGTTGTCAATCAATTCTGCTTAAATCAATAATCATGTATTTTAAGCGGGCGAAGCCGTGGGCGGGCCGCTAGTCTATACTAATATAATAAAGTGGAAAAGCTTAAACGCTAAGATCTCTGGATCTACTAGTCCGATTTACTTATTTTTGGTTTTGTTTGAAAGCTACGTTTTTCAGAATTGCTATAGGCTATATAATATTATGGTGTACGTATTAGTTAGCCTTAAATAACGAAATAACAATAATAATGAACGCCATCGAATTGCTTTAAGCGCGTGGGTTTCAAATATAGTAAAATATATGTCAGTACATTGTATGGAAGAACTGTTCTATTGTATTAGTTCAAAAAAAGTCCACGATACGGTATATCTATCTCTTATAAATAAGTCACAATAAGATATTTTGTGACAAAAAATAATTGAAAATTGCAAGGTGATATTTCAACGTTTTTTTATTCGATAAAGTAGCATTTACGAGCGAAAGTTATTTCATCATCAAGGAATTTTTATGAAGAAATGCTTTGTCTTTTATAGGATGTAATTTGAACCTTTTGAGAAAATAAATAAATTTTAAATAATTCAACGCTCCGTTTACGGCCGGAAGCATACACGAATCCAGCGTATTATAATATAACCAGCATATTATAATATAACAAAAAAGATAAGTGGTAATGTGATAGGGATTAACGCCACGAAGAATGTCCATAGTTAAATTATACCTGCATATGCAGGTATAATTTAGAATATTCTATATTCTCGAGAATATTCTCGAGTAATATCTGAAATGATGTCCATCACATTTATCAATTTTAATAATAAAAAAATGCTTTACGCTGTAAAACATATAACATGGTAAGCAGAGGAAACATAGTGTTAATACACTTTGTTCTCCACTTTAACCCAATTCTTAATGAAAGCTTATAAATTCTGAAATTAAAAAAAATATTATACAGTCTTAAACAATATTAAAGAACACATTATTATATTTCTATTAGAAAGACAAAGATTTTGTATTATTGATAAAATATAATAAATTGAGGCCGGTCGTGGCGCAGCGGCACGAGGTGTGACTGCAAAACCGACTGGTTGTGGGTTCGATCCCCACTCGAGGAGATGAAATATTTACTTAAATTTATATTTCCATTTCTTCGCTCTGGTGTCGAGGTTAAGCGCGGCGTTGAGTTCTGCCACTCAACACGCAATGCCTCCAGAATCCGGCAGAAAGTGGGGAACGGAGTGTCTTAACACTAGGTTCCCTCTGCCTACCCTGCTGTGTGCGGGATACAGCGTGAAGCTGATTTAATTTAATTTTTTGATTTTATAATAAATTGATATAAAAGATATTATTGATTTAAAAAGCGACGCGAAATACCTAACTTCTACCCAGGTCTTATAAGCGAATATCGTAACCATCGAGACTCAGTCTATACAGATATTCCTTGGGTTGATCACGCTTGCAAAATAATATTATATATGTATATAGTTTGACAGTGAAAAAAAATATTTTGTTACGAACTGAGATAAGATATTATTTATATGTTATCTTAAGTAGAGTTTTGTATCATTAAAATAATCTTTATATATCTAAATACAATTAAATTTTCAGTTGAGTGTGCAAAATTTCGAAGCACAATGTTTTTACATATTTTTATTTATGTACTTTTGCCTCTCATATCGACTGTTCTATATTTTCGATATAATAGAAAAACTAGATTGATCAATCAAATCCCTGGGCCAGAGTCATGGCCGGTTGTAGGAAATTTTTTGGGTTTCATGCTACCAGCAGGTTAGTAATTTTATTTTGCTTTTTTACTCATCATCCATAATCTGTGACGTGGGCGGAGAGACCGAAAGCTTATCTCTCTACTTTTCATTCAATACTATCAAAAGCTATTTTCATAACAAAAGAATTAGAATTCGCATCTGTTCCGTATTTTTTATCGTTTACTCACTATACTACAGTGGTAAAATAAATACAGGAATTTTGGTACCTCGAAATGATGTTAACCACAGTAAATGTAATAATAATTTCGTTATACCTAGTAAATCTTACAAATAGGCGACAATATACTTTAGACTGACGTAACATTAAGATAGTGAAGTTTTTTAGCTTAAAAAATTACGTAAAATGTTCCAAAAATTAAAAATTGATTACAAATTAGCATTGATATTTCCAAATTAAATTTTCACTTTCATTTTTAGTAATCCTTTAAGATAATCCTTAAAACTGTCTATACTAATCTATACATATAAACGTATATATGTATAGTGTAAATTAGTTTTAATATTGATGATGTACAGGGTGATCGATAAACAAATTGGTACAGGTGATAGAAGAGAGAAATTTCCAATCATTTTCATTCCATAAAACATGGGCTTATTTTCACCGTTTTTAAGATATTGACAATTTAATTATTAAAACTTATTGAATTATTGTTTTCTAAATACCATATTTAAACACTAAACTGCTTGAACATTTTTAATTTGCGTATTTTCTTATGGATTGTGTTTTGCATATTCTGATGTACGCCTCATTTAAACATGTAATATGAATGTGCTTGAATATTATAGTTTACTTGTATATTGGGCTACAATGTCGGGAAATATAAAAATTTTGTCACAAGCCGTATTTTATTTACTACAAAAAATTTTGATCCAAAATTTTTTTTGACCAACAATCATATTAACAACTTTATTTTTTTAAAATGTAACGTTTAAATTCGCTCTACGGACTACAAATGTGTATATTTTATTGCAGATAAACTTTTTAAATATCAGAGAAATTTAACAAAGCAATATGGTCCAATTAATCAAATCCATGGATTGAATGTCCGCATGGTAAATCTCACTGAACCTGCCGATATTGAGGTAATTATAGAATATATTATATTAATATCATACAACTTATCATTTTCAATAATCATTCACAGGTACCCATATAATTTTGTCTTTATATCACTTTTAAATGCATCGCACAAGATACCTGATAATGCTTTTATAGAAAGCGTAACAAACAAACGCTCATGTATTAATAGTATTAATAATTTAGTTTAAGCTGTATTTTGTCTGCTGAATAAGATAAAAAAATCAACGATATAAATAATTTTAGAAATACCGCTAAAATTTTATAGCAAAATACTGTTAATATTTTTTTTCTCAGGTGATAGTATAAAAAGTTTAGTTCGATATTTACAATCTATACAATATTAACGTTATTTTATTTACCAGATAACCAATTATTACACTAAATGATATTTGATACTTTACCTATAGTAAATATACATTCATATGTATTGCTTGATTTTTCTTGTTTGTTCGACATTTTTGGTTAACAATCAGTTTATTATTGTTTTAGGTGTAATTTTTGTTTCTATTTTAATTTTAATTACTTGATTAACTAAGATTAACTTAACTTAAATTTGTTTCTTAAAAAATCTGAGATATTCAGTATACATAATAAATTAGAGAAGCTATCTATAAAATTATTTTGTGTTCTGTTGTCTATAAATATATATTCTTAAAATGAAAATAATCAAATTTTTAATTCTTTTATTTGCAGCCCGATCCAAGGTAATTCATGTTTGCATTAAGTAAATCAGTTGTGAAAGTTTTACATAAGAAATATACAGCATAATTTTAATCATATTCTAACACTAATTAAACAAATAAATATTGAACTTGAAATTATAATCTTAATAGAATATTTGCTTAGCAAAAGTGGAATTGTTCAATTTATACCCGGCTTCTCATATAATTCGTCTACTAGTACGATGACAACATGTTATAACAATTTTTTGAAATATCTGTATTTCATGATGCAAATAGTCTAGTCGTACACTTTTCTAATAAAACTGCTATAGGTGCCCTGTATCCGACATTATATAGAAATTTTGTACAATTTAATCAAAAATCTTCAGCGATTCCATATTTAACAATATTATTGAAATTGGGTAGTTTTAATGTTAATTGCTACCGATTTGCTGACAATTTACATAGCATTTAGATCTGCAAGAAGGGGTATTATCAATCATAACGTTAAGAAGATCGGTCGCAACTAATATACCTGACATGGTGTTTCTCTGGCTATCTAAACCAAGGCTACTATCCCACTGAGATGTCTATACGGGTTTTACTCGACTTTTAAAAGTAGTAACATATAATTTACACTTCTTATTATTGCAGAAACTTCTATCTTCAAATGAGTACAATTATAAAGAACACCCATACACGTACCTTACTAATTGGCTCGGACAAGGATTACTAGTGAGCAACGGTCAGTACTTGATAAGTGAATAATAGAGATTTAATAAAAATAAATATAAATCCATGGAGATTTTTTTCCATCGCCTGGCCATTTTTATTCTTCATCTTATTTGATACATCATTGAGAGACTTGTGTACTTTTGTTTAACATTTATAATAATTTGACTTTAAAAATTTAAAATACATTATTTTCAGGCAAGACATGGTTTAGAAGGCGAAAAATGTTAACTAAAGCATTTCATTTCAATATTTTGAAAAAATTCTTCAACACATTCGTGGAACACACAGAAAATTTTAATAAGACTTTGTTAAAAGAAGCAGATAACAAGCAGTCTGAATTGTTACCACTAACTAGCAACGCCACTCTGCGGATTATGTGTGGTAAGTATTACTAAGATGTGTCGTCGTGGCACAGGGGCACAAGGGTGTGACTGTAATGCGACGGTTGTAGGTTCAATCCCCATTCGAGGGAATTAATTATTATTTCTTAATACTTTCATTTCTTCGCTCTGGCACCTAAGTAGAAAGCCCGGTGTTGAGTTCCGCCACTGAACACGCAATGCCTCGAATAATTCCCTCTGCCTATCTTACTGTGTGCTGGATATAGCGTGAATATGAATATATTTAAACCGGTTGAGGCAAAGTGCTTCTTTCTGTTTCACTTTCTTAAAGAAAGTATCTCTTGTAATAGGCAAAAATTAATCAATGTAAATATATGAGGGTAAATTTTGTCTATATTTAACTTATAAAAAAGCTTGAAAGCTTAAGTCGAAGGTCATTATAATCAACCATTACTGAATTCCAATCACACTATTTATTATACATACAGATGAAACTGATAATTTAGCAGAAAATGTAAACTTTTATTTTATTATAAAAAATATGAAGAGTGTGAACCAAATTCACACTCATTGTCAATTGAATTTCCAACTACATCCTGATGATGCTTTTTTTTTAATCTTGTTCATCATTTACAGACACAGCAATGGGTATCTCTGTACAAGACGACATGAAGTCTATAGTGGATTCATATTTTAAGTCGCTACATGATATGGGACAATGTTTCAGTACAAGATTTTGTAAATTATGGATGAATGATGAACGAATATATAAACAGACTGCGACTGGAAAAATCGAAGATGAAGCAGTAAGAAATTTACATAACCTAACAAGTACTGTTATAAAAAATCGAAGGGATGCTTATAAAAATAGTAATATAAATGATGATGAGACTGAAGATAATGAAGGTAGTCGCAAGTACGCAATGTTAGATTTACTTCTAAAGAATGAGAAAGAGGAGCTCATTGACGATGACGGCGTGAGAGAGGAAGTTGACACATTCATGTTTGCGGTAAGTGTTGATACTATCCGGTATTATAGGTAATTGTAGATAATTACTCATTGGTAGATACATATATGGACAACTTGATACAGGTGACAGAGGAGGTAATTTCCTACTACTTCCTATCACATATAGCATGGACCGATATTTTACCGATGTCAAGATTGGCCATTCAAAAAATAATATTTAAGTATCATATATGTGCGTAAAATGCTCAAATAAAAATTTTCCATAGTTTTACCACCACTTCCAACTTCTGGTATTTTTGTCGTCTCACGTATGCCCCATTTAATCAAAAAGCAGCTGATCAAATTAATGTTTTCTCATAACGTTATATGAAAAAAAATTGGTCGAAACATTTCAAAAACATCCTCATTTTGTTCTCTTTCTATTGATACTAAATGAGTGTGCTACTCCAATTACTAATGTATGTATTGTAATAAGAATAGCATTTACTTATTATCTAAATATTAGTATTGAATACGAGTGATGCTAAGAATAAAGCTAAGAGTAAAATAAGACATATTTTAGCAAGTTCCTGGAGGACAGACAGTATTGACATTTAAATGTTAATAACGTTTTCAAATTGTTTGTATGTACCTACTACAAATATTATCATAGGTTATTTTATAGGTTATCTTAATATTACAGTTATTGCATATTCTCTCACAACTTCTATTTTAAATAGTTCTTCAAACTACTTTATATAAAGTAGTATATATTTTTTAAATTATTTCATATTTCTTATCTCTCTAATGTCTATCTGTAAAATATATTTGAATACACCCTTTAGTGTATGTTTATTAAAATATTTTATCATTTCTAGGGTCACGACACCACTGCTATAGCTACAACTTTTATGCTAATGACCTTGGCTAACGAAGAAGTTATACAAGTAAGAAAAACAGTTTTTTAAGATTCACGCTGTATCCCGCACATAGCAAGGTAGACGAAAAGTACTTGGGAACCTAGTGTTAAGACACTCTGTTCCCATTAAGACACTTCTGTTTCCCACTTATCGCCGGGTTCTGGAGAAATTTTGTGTTCAATGGCGGAACTTAACGTCACGTTTTGCCTTGCTACTAGAGCGAGGAAATTAAAATATTAATTATTTCAAAAAATTTAAAATATTTCTTATATACTATATATTAGATATTAGTATGTTAGATAAATATATTTCCTCATTCAGAGAAATTTATATTTTCCTAATTTTCCTGCTTATCTAAATAAAAGCATGGCATTAGGCTCCTCCACCCGATACGCACGGTCCCGACGGAGTGTCTTCACTCTACATTTTATATGCCTATCCCGTTTGCCGAAGATGCTTGAAAGTACAAAAAAATATATTTTATAACAAAAATTTCATTTATAAAATATAACATTTAATCTCTACTTACATACTACTTATGTAATTACTTGTTTCTTACAAAACAAAAACAATTATTGTAAATATACTTAATAACAGCTTATTAAAGCTGTTGATAATTATATATGACATAAATTACATAATATAATTTAGTCTACGAGTATTTAATATAATTATACATCTCTTTATCTTCAATACAATTTAACTACAACATATTATTGTAATTAATAATTATTTATCTATAGTAATAAATAAAAAAAAGTATGTTATTCTAGAACAAAGTTTATGACGAGATACGACAAGTGTTTGGCGATAGTGATCGTTTGCCCACAATGGAGGATGTAAACGAGTTGAAGTATTTGGATTGCTGCGTAAAGGAAGTCTTGCGGATGTATCCGAGCGCACCTATGATTGCTAGATGTTTAACAAAAGACACTGTATTCAGTAAGATTCAAATTCAAAATTTTGATTTACTATATAAATTTAAAAAAATTGACCGTCGAAGCGGGCGCACAAGTGCGACAGTAAACGCGATGTTTGCGGGTTCGATATACACTCGGGAGAATGATATATTTAGTGTTCTCCTTTCCTTCCTCTGGTTTCTGGAGTTGTGATTCGCCTATCAACAAGCAACGCCTCCGGAATTCGTCGGAAAGTGGGAAAGTGGCCATATAAAGTCTCCATACAACTGTAGCCTCGATTTCGCGTCATAACCTCTAAGATACTCAGTCCCCATTAAGAAACTTCCGTGATGGTTGCAGGTTCGAAGACCACTCGGGCAGATTTATTATTTCATCTCTCCGCTCCAGGAGCGTAATTAGTTATTATAAAAAATAAGTGAAAATGGAAAAACATAATTGGTTATATTTTAAATTTAAAAGTGTAGCGAAATTGGGATAGGTACTAATTCTCCGATCTGATAAGACACTCTCATCGGCTTAAGACACGCAATGTCTCAAATTCCGCTCGAATATGAAACTATAAAAAAATGTTTATTTAATATTTTCAGGTGGTTTCACAGTACCGGCCGGGACTTCCTGTTGCATTTGTATATATGACATGCATCACCGCGCCGACTTGTATCCGGAACCAGAGCGCTTCATTCCTGAACGATTTCTACCAGAAAATTGTATAAAGAGACATCCTTATTCTTATATTCCATTCAGTGCTGGACCTCGAAATTGTATAGGTAATTAATTTTTGGAGTGTCTGTGTGTGACACAATATTTTAATTATTATTTTTAGCTTTAGCAACACTACCTGGATTCGAGGCCGCAACGGTTGGACTGTTGGTTCGCACCCACTTGGGAATGAAATATTTAATATTTTTATTTCCTCGCTCTGGTTTTTAAAACAAAACGTGACTTTAAGTTTCGCCACTCAACACGCGATGCCTCGAGAGTTCAGCGGAAAATAGGGAACGGGAGTGTCTTAATGGGAGTGGAGTGCCATAACACTGGGTATAGGTTGCCTCTACCTACCCTGCTATATGCGGGATACAGCGTAAAGCTAAAAAAACCATACCTTTTTTCGACATAACTTTCAAATGTAATAAAGTATTGTGTATATTACTTACATACTTATTTTAAATGCAAGGTGTACAAGTATAATAAATAAAGAATGTTAAAAAATATATGTGATAATATACTTCAAGTTTAACAAGGAAACAATAAAATTAAATTAAATAAACAATAAAATGAAATAAAACTTCACGAACTACGAGTACCTCACGGAAATGTAATGGCCACTAGTCTACTTTAATATTATTTAGTAGGTATTTATTTTATAGTAAGATAGTAACTATAAATATCAGGCCAGTCGACGTGGCACAGAAATACAAGCATGTGACTGTAAACAATATAAATAAGGAACACAATTTTATTTACTATAAATAACGATTTCTTTTATCAATTTCAAGCTTTATCTACAGACATGTAAACAATTCAATCCCCGAGTGGTTATCGAACTCCCAACCATCATATTCAAATAAATTATGCTATTATTTTGTTTAAATATATATCTTATAAGCAGATCGTTGTCTTTTTCAATAAACATTTTTCGCTATTTAAATTATGAGCGAAGATAAAGAGTTCTTTAATGGTGTAGGAAGACAGGGCGAAGCGCCGAACGTACGGACTCTACCACTCAGCTTGCGGTATATCGTTTTCTACCATACGGTATAGGGACTGCCACTCAACGCTCTGTCTGAGACCGCGAAAAGGACAGGGCTACAAATAGCATGGAGAAATAGCAATGTAAAATATTTTATTTTCTTTTTCAGGTCAAAAATTCGCTTTGTTAGAATTGAAAGTTGTCATATCTGGCCTTCTTCGTAAATTCCGTTTGGAGCCTGTGACCAAGCCTTCCGACTTGGAATTCTTGACCGACATGGTATTGCGCACCAAAAATCCAGTTTATGTAAAATTTTGCTTAAGGAAGTAAAAGATCAGGTACTTTAAGATCAAAAGGTGATAATGAAATAAGAATATACATATTGTATAATAATCTTATTAAATAATTTTAAGTAAAAATATTTTTTTATTTCCATTTCTGTCTGTCTGATTAACGTGCATGTCATGTCAGCCTTTCGACGCCTACTGTTGGACCTCCTCCAGAGATCTCCACACCGACCGGTCCTGAGCTGTCTGCATCCAGCGACTTCCCGAGACCTTGACCAGATCTTGACCAGATCTTTGGTCCACCTGTTGGATGGATACCCACCGAGCATTTATTCTCTTACGGAGGTCCTTATTTCTGATTCTATCACATATGTCACGTCTCGCTCCAGCATATCATCGCTGGCATGCCATCATTAACGTGTCAAATTACAATGTTCTAGTACCACAATTGTTTTAAAAGTCTGACGGTCAGACGGGAGGGCATGGTAAAACTACAAGGATTCCTTGTAGTCTACGGACCCCCAAAATGAGACATTTCCTCTACATGAAGAAATCTACGTGACAAATTTCAGCATTCTGCTCCGCAGTTTCGGCTTTGCATTGTTGTCCCTCAGTAACGGAACAGGTTTTGTATATTAAGTCAGGTTAGAGTGTAAGCCTGCTAAATTAATTTTTGTCGTTATATACAAACATTTTTATACCAATTAAAAGTACAGAAAGAACACAAAATGAACCTTTATTTTATTTCATCTAGTAGACAATACAAATCATTTTTTGAAATTTTAAAAACAAATAGATAAAGTATATTCGTAAAGACAGATTTTAAAGACGTTTTTGTTTCTCCTGAAAATTTGCGTAATAAATTGTTAACAGGTTTACACTCTGAGG
Source organism: Heliconius himera (assembly GCA_021202915.1). Lineage (NCBI taxonomy): Eukaryota > Metazoa > Arthropoda > Insecta > Lepidoptera > Nymphalidae > Heliconius > Heliconius himera. Next base: position 94,430 of record JAJHJA010000816.1, on the reverse strand, counting down.
CGACGATATACATTCATAAACTTCTAATAGCAATGACAAACATTATTATAGAATTCTTAAATTATTGATACTGGTAAAGATTTTTCGATTGAATTTATTAATTCAATCGAACAGTGGGCGTCGAAAGGCTGACATGGCAATCTCAAACTATCTACTTACATTGAGCCGACGTCGTGCAAATTTTTATAATTGTCAAATAGACCAGTCGTGGCGCAGGGGCACAAAGAGTGACTGTAAAATAGGCTAGTTGTAGGTTCGATCCCCACTCGAGGAAATGAAATATTTATTTAAATTTATATATCCATTTTCTTCGCTCTGGTATTGAGACAAAGCGCGGCGTTGAGTTCTGCTACTCAACACGCAATGCCTCTAGTATTCGGTAAAAACTGCCTATCCTGCTGTGTGCGGGATACAGCGTGGAGCTGATTTATTTTATTTAACTTTATGTCAAATAGGTACGCCACATGCTATAAATTACATTTTGTCTTATTAATCCTTCTGTTTAAATGATTTTCAACTGATGGATGATTTCAGATGCATTTCAATAGACAGAGGAAACTTAATCTTACGGCACTCCTGTTCCCTTTCCACTCAATTTTTTCGAAATATTATGCATTCAATGGCAGAACTCAACACACTGCTTTGTCAACCAAACCAGGCAATTTAAAATAATTTCCGTATAATCATTCCCCCGAGTAGAGATCGAACCGACAACCGTTGCGTTTACAGTCAGACGATATCTCACAGCGCCAAGAAGGCCTCATTGTATCAGTTTATCATTGTCAACCCTGAAAAGTAAACATATTGATTGACGTAATCATTTTCAAACAAAAAATGCAATTTAGTAATAGAAAATTAAATAATTTGAAAGACAAATTTATAGAGGATTCTACAATCAAATGTATAATTACGAAACTATATCAAAGTGAACGATGCATGTTGTTAGTGCAACCTGACGTTTTCATACAAAACAGCAGTTTTAAGTACAAACAAACTTCGCTTAACCTTTCATTAGAACTAACTAGTACACTATCTGGATATCCTTACAATTGTAATAAGGAAGGAGATCTTAAAATATTTTGAGTCCATCATGGTTGTATGGCAGCGTATGACTATGCATGAAATGTTAATATTTCCCAACTTTGATAAGACAATTTAAGACGGTGAGTTCCGCCAGTTACAATGCAATGTCTGTAATTCAGTCGAATAGCGGAGAATGGAATGTCTTCACATTAGTTTATCTCTGCCTACTCTTCACATATAGCAAATATGTGAAAAGCATGAAGCTAATATAAAAATATCTTTTAATTTAATATTCTGTGGAAAAAGTAACAAATATTTCATTTTAAAAATGTAATTTTGTAATGTGGTCAAATGCAATACTTTAATACCTTAAATAAAAAAAAGTATAATTTAAAAGTGTAGACAGGGGACGATATCGTGCTGTGAAAAAAACTGAAAAACTGTTTTTTTTACAGTTCAGCAATTTAACGTCAAAATCTGACAGACAAAATAAATATCGAATTCATGATACGAGTATACATACATGATATTCTTGTAATTATAATTCGACTGTCATATTCAGACTTACTGTCTCATAGAGACATTTTATGAGCAACTTCGCAAAAATTGGACGCTACTTGGGCTACTAAAAAGATGTATAAATTTGAAGATGTTTTTAAAATATCCACTATTGCTTTACATTTTAACGGTTCGCATCCACAAGCTTCACGAAATCTTAGACTGTTCCGAATTATTTACGAACATTCAGTAACATTCTTCTGCTTCGTGTCTATGTTGTATTCTGTAATTTTTCACGATGTGAAAAATGAAATTTATACAGAAGTCGTCAAGAACGGTGTTATGGCAATAGTTTGTGTGACAGTGACTTTTAAATTCAGAATTCTTTTACACAGTAGAGATGATATTCAAAAATTGATTGATTCCATAAATCATGATTACGATTTAGCTAAGAATTTGTCCGAAGAAGAACAACTAATTGTTGCGAAGTACGCAAATATGGGGGTAACAGTATGTAAATGTTGGCTCGCTGCAACATTAGCTACAGGATTAATGTTTCCAGTAAAAGCTTTTATATTGATGGCCTATAAATACAGCAAGGACGAATGGGAGTTAGTTCAAATGTTTGATTTACATTGGCCTTTAATTAATGGAATCAAGAATAATTTCTTTATTTATATCTTCATATTCGTCACTTGTTTCTCATTCGACGTCTTCACGGTCTCCATGTATACAGGATTTGATCCACTTGGCCCTATTTTTTTGTTACATGCTTGTGGCCAATTGCATTTGATATGTAATAGACTGAAAAAACTCTTCTCTGAAGGTACTGGAGCAGACGCAAAAGACAAATTGAAATCAATCAATTTGAAACTTATAGAAATATATAGGTACGGTTAACAACGTGATATATATATACGGTCATTTTTCTTAAAATGTGTTACAAAAATAATACTACTACAATTTTGAGAACATATAATGTTAATTTACATCATAACATATAAAATACAAACTAACCCTATAGCTTATGGGTAATTCAGATCAATAACCACGGTTATTATAACCCTTTAAAATATCTAATCTGAGCGCACAAAAACTATACGTCTTTCCAAATAGTAAAAATTTGTAGATACTTCATAGAAAAAATATATATATTTGTAGTTCATTTCATAAAAAGTGTGTGGTTACGCCCGCAAAATTAAGTTTGTTAATTTTTAAAAGTTATACTTCCCATTTGATTGACACTTCTGTAATTAGTACGGATACCTCGGTGGGCGAGTCTGACTCGACTTTTATTTCACTCACGAGTGACACAATGACAAATAAATTAAACAAAGTTATTCATTTTAAAATAATACCGTCAATTAGTTAGCGAATACTTCGCTGTATTCTATAATTTCGGCCCATTGTACAGGATGTACTGTTAATGTGCAATTTTGGTGATATTTATTTCATAGTGATATGAAAATATATTAAATTAAACAATTCCAAATGTAGATTAATTTACCAAATTTAAACATTTGCCTGCACGTATACGAGAACGCACAACATACACAAAAACACACACACATATTCGCACACACTTTATATTAAGTAATTTTTGCCTATCCAACAAAACGCATATTACTAATACAAACGACTTAATCAATTGCAGGTACGTGAAAAGAATACAGGATATTTTTGTTGTTTTGTATGAATTCAATATGAAAACCACAACATTTCTCATTCCGTTTTCTACTTTTCAATTTGTACAAGTAAGTCCAAAACTACATTTTTCAATCTACTAAGTCTGTTGCAACGATATATACATACATCAAATATAATACGGCGATGGTGATACAGTGTGTGAGATCTCTTGCTTAACGCGCCTTCACGACGGCACATGAATAGCGGCTGCATTCTCGCATATAGATTCCCCCTGCCACCTCATACTGGTACTCTCCTTACTTTAGTTTAGGAGTCGGAAGTCCAAAACGGCTAACCACTCGAAAAGCGTAGACTATTTGGATAGATTGAAAATGTCCAATTGTATAAATGTATATAATTACTTTAAACGTCACAGTATATTACTACTTACATATATTACTATTTACTTATAGTTTTACTACGTACTTTTCTTTTTCAGTCCTTGCGTGAAAAGGACATATCATTGGAATTTGGGTTTTTCACCGTCTGCGCCATATTTCATTTTTATATGCCTTGTCTTTATGGTAGTAAATTAGTGGATATGGTAAAAAGATTCTTTATTTAACATTTTTTGCATATTTTTTTTTAAATTCTCGATTTATCTCACACATAGCAGTGTAGACAAAGTTCTAAGACACTATGGTCCCATTAAGACACTTCTGTTCCCCACTTCCCGCCAAATTTGGAATCATTGGCCGCACTCTTCACACTTGGCCCGTTACCAGAACTGGGAAATTAAAATATTAAGTATTTAATTTCTTGAGTGAATCAAAGTGTAGTGGGAAACAAACCCACAATCAGGTGTGCTTACGGGCCCATGCTTGCATGCCCCCTACGACGCGCCTTCTTTTTTCATATTTTATTATGCACTTATGCAATTTTATTTTCGTAATTTTTCTTGCATTAAAGTAACATTTTATTATATTTCGTCCATGTTGGGGGAGGAACCCCAGAATAAAGGTCTTTATGTAAAGAAGCACTAGTCAGAAGTTCTAGTTTATAACTTCACCTTACTTATTTTAAGCTATCTATATAATATTTAGTTTTTTGAGGCCAGTCGTGGTGCAGCGGCACGAAGTGTGACTGTAAAACCGACTGGTTGTGGGTTCGACCCCCACTCGAGGAGATGAAATATTTACTTAAATTTATATTTCCATTTCTTCGCTCTGGTGACGAGGTTAAGCGCGGCCTTGAGTTCTGCTACTCAACACGCAATGTCTCCAGAATTCGGCAGAAAGTGGGGAACGGAGTGTCTTAACACTAGGTTCCCTCTGCCTACCCTGCTGTGTGCGGGATACAGTGTGAAGCTGATTGATTTATAATATTTATAGAGTGAAAAGCTACGTCAAAGTATATACGATTGCGGTTGGGAAATGGAACGAAATATGGAAATTCGTAAAACTATTTTGTTTATGCTAACCAGAATCACTGTGCCTCTAGTCATTAAAACTATTTTCTATTCAATAACTTTGGATGCTTTTGGAGAGGTGAGACTTAACTGGTTTATTTGTATTCTTTTTGATTCTGTAAACTGATGTCGTGGGTAGGGAAGAAAGGCAGAAGAAGCTGGTTATCATTCTATGAATTCTATTGTACACTACTTGGGTTTGTAACCTAAATGTAGGATAAAGTAGGATAAACCTTTACTGTCTGAGCTCCACCATGCATCGGCACCAAATTCAAAATGATTCTAGTAGCGTCGTCTTCAAGTTCGTTCTTGAAATAAATTAATGATAGCTATATACAGGCCGATATCTTTTATCAAAACCATAGAATGATTTCGAGATCGAAAATCATGTAAAGATTTACAAGATTATGATATTTCAAACAGAAAAATTAGCAAAAATTATCAGGCTTTCATAATTTATGGCAGTGAACCTAGTTTAGTTGTAGTTTAGTACCTACAAGTTTAGTTAGTTGGTATATTTATTTTTTTATTTTCACGCTATATAGGGTAAGTATCTCCACCAAATTCAACAATCAAATCAGTTGCATGGCTGAACTCAACGTCGCGCTTTCCGTCGTTACCAGAGCGATGAAATGAAAATATAAAATATTTAATTTCCTCGAATGGGAATCGAAGCCACAACCTCGCAATTAATAATCTTAAATTATTAAATAATTTTACTATTTAATTTTTCAGATGGCACGTCAAGCTTATGGAATTTACAATATTATAAATGCTGCTTGGGGATGAATTACAAAAATAATTTGCACATATTTTTGGACTATAGCACCATATATTTCACTTTTTTTATATTTACTTTAATTCTAAACATAACGCATTTCGGTACTAAACCTCTTTTCACTTTTAACATTTAATAAAGATAATTCTCTATAAGTATGATGTAAAATACCTTTTTCTGCTTATAAATAACTAGCGGCTCGCCCACGGCTTCGCCCGCTTATAATACATGATTACTGATTTAATAAGCACAAACGATTGACAAAATATACATAAAGCTAATTATGTATTACACGTATATATTTTTGTAACTTTATGTTCTTTTTACCTATATAATATACGTCTCATCATAATTCTAAAACTCTGTTAAATGTGCTGATGTCAGTGAATAATTTAATTTAGGTTGTAGGATTCATAATATTCTTTGTAAAATAACTGTATTAATTGTATATTAACTCCTGTACAGTTTTTAAATTAGTTACATATATTATATGAACGAACCAACCAAAATACCTTTGTATTTACTTGATATTTCTTTCAAGATCGTTCTTTATCTCTGTGTTGAATTAAAATAAATTAAAATTAGCTTCACGCTGTATCCCGCACATAGCAGGGTAGGCAGAGGGAACCTAGTGTTAAGACACTCCGTTCCCCACTTTCTGCCAAATTCTGGAGGCATTGCGTGTTGAGTGGCAGAACTCAACGCCGTGCTTAACCTCGACACCAGAGCGAAGAAATGGAAATATAAATTGAAGTAAATATTTCATCTCCTCGAGTGGCGATCATACCCACAACCAGTCGGTTTTGCAGTCACACCTCGTGCCGCTGCGCCACGACCGGCCGGTTGAATTAATTACGACTTAAACTTAACTGTTATGATTTATGAAGGTAATCTCCACTAACAATTCAACTTTGCTTACTTTATTGTATAAAATATTATATAATAGTGCTTCAAAAATATATATTATTATCAACAGTCATATAACCCAGACGTTTCGAATGTCATTCTTTAGCCAGGGTGATACCAGCGCGATTGCTATATAATATTCGCAGGCAAACTAATGCCTTGAGTTCATTCAAATGACGATAACTTTTTTTTTAATGAACCGATTTTGATGAACTAAACTTTAGTACTCAAGTTGAGTTAAAACAAAGCAATTGGTGAAATTTTCAAGTAAATCGGTTCAGTACTTTCAGAGAAAAATGCGGACAGAAATATGTCGACAGACAGACAGACAGACAGACAGACAGACAGACAAGAAATTCAAAAAAAATCTTTTTGCTTTCTATTATTCTTTTTAAGTGTCCCTCTATCCATTTCAGTCAAAATTACTAAATGTACAGACAAAATATTTTTACTGTCTTATTATATATAGAGATAAAGAAGATATCTAGTAAAATTTTCCCACTATATTTTACATTTATCCTTTTATCATTAAGACTCCTCGTTCCCCAGATTCGTGTTGCGACGTCGCTCTAGGTCTCGTAAATAGAGATAGGATAAATGAACATAATTCATTCCCAAGAACAGGAATCGAACCGACAATCGTGGGACGGCTACACTTGACGGTCTCAGTGCTTTATTGGAAGATAATTAATAAATTTTAACTTTAAACACCATCACACCCGTCACCCGTTTGTTATATATATTTAAGAGATGTAAATTAAAAAAATTGTAACATATAACATCTTTATTTGAGACACGATAAGATATGTTACATTTATAATATAAATATACTTAGATATAAAAATTACACATAAAAAAAAATGTACAAAAAATACAAATAAAATTATTTGAAAAGAAAAAATATCTACAAACCGTATTTATAAATTGTTTGATTAATCTTAAAACTAAATATTTAAGTAAAAATCACAAAAAATATTTTTTAATACTAGTGAGGTAACTAAAAACGTTGTTCAAAAAATAAAATTTTGAAGGTACACTTAAAAACAAATTTAATTCAAAATATTGTAATTTTTTTGGAAACACAAACATTTAAAAATCCTTTTCAGGTGCTATATACAGCATGTTTAATAATACAAAGATACAGTGTGCTATTTAAGCAGCAAAGAAATTAAAATATTTAAAATACCTGATCTTATTATGTTATTATTATACTGATGCTTTATTTTATATTTCGAGTGGGGTGAACTCATAAATAAAGATCATGCTTATTAAATTAGAAAATAATATTATTAAAAAAAGTAAAATTATTATTAGAAATAATTTCTAATTGAAAATACTTTTTAATTTATTTCTTTTTATTATTAAGTTTATGATTTATGTATATTAAGCGATGTAAATACATAAAATCATAGTCTTTTTTTAATAAAATATATCCAACACGGAATGCTTAACAACTTGCTAACAATATGTGTAAAATCGACTAAATATACATATATGCGTGTATATAAATATACATATATATAAGTGAAAATAATAATAAATTCTAGTGACCACGGGGATCAATCAGCAAATAAAAAAAATTGTCAAAATGTCTAGAGTTCCTATAGTTTTAATATTTAAACTATATTACAGTACAGTCTACGAGTCGTGGCCTCCCATAAGTCGGGCTTTCTGAACTCATACACATTTTTCACTCACGAAGAAAATAATCAAAACTATGAAACATCCTTAAACCAAATATGCGCTTATATCTAAGTTCAGGACGGCCACGACTAGCTGGCCGTACTGTATATATAAACATATATGATCTACATATTTAGTATAAAGCTGCACTTTTATATAGCGAGCGCAACAAAATAAACATTTACTAAAGTACAAGTTACAATTATATTTAAATTAAAAATATTTTTTTTCTGTATAATAATATGTTTGTGGATATTTTTACTTTATGTTTTCAAATATTTACATTAGTTTTGTTTATTTAACAATGTTGTAAGTTAAGAAAAATCTTTTGGATACATGCTTTATTTAACATATATAGATAAAATTTAAATATTTTTTTTTTATATTGCATTAGATTCATAATATATTATTGTGCATTTTCTTTTTTTAGCTTTAAGCTATATCCCGCATATAGCAGAGTAGACAGAAGGAACCTGGGAACCTAGTGTTGAGACACTCCGTCTCCATTAAGACACCTCCATTCCCATTTTCCGCAAAATTTTTGAGCATTGCGTGTTGAGCGGCGAAACTTAAAGCCGCGCGTTGCCACAGCAAGCAAATGAAAAAATTAAATATATAATTTCCCCGAATCCAAATCTTAATCGAACCTTAGAACCGATATAAAAAGACAACTCAATAAGGATTTTTTACACTTTTTTATTATATTATATTTTTTTATATGAGATCATGTACTATTAATACAATATATACACTATGAGTTATAACACAAAATATACACATAAAAAAATTATATAGTTCTAAAGTTAAAACTATATATCATATTTAAAAAAAATACACTAACTTCTAAATATTAGAGGATCACATGTCTTATAAAAGAACTAAATTCATTTATTTTAAATATACTTAGAGATTTACATAATTTTGTTGAATTATTTATAAAAAAATTAGATTTCATATTTTCCTTGACAGGGTACATAATATTTTGAGACAAATCTAATCTTGCAATTTATTTACTATAATATTAGAATATAATATATATCTCAGTGGGTGTTTAAAATTTTGATAATTTGAAATATTATATTGAATTAATTTGAAATTGAAAAAAAAAAGATTATTTAGACTTTTATTCTTCATAAGATGTCATTAAATTGCACACTGTAATTTTTAAGCTTCACACTGTATTCAGCATAAAGCACGGTAAGCAGAGGGAACCTTTTGTTAAGACACTCGGTTCCCCACACTCCGCCGAAATTTCGATTTTTCCCTTATTACCAGAATGAGGAAATGAAAATATCAAATAATTCATTTCCCCGAGCAGGAATAGAACCCACAAACGTTGCGTTTACAGGCGCACGCTTGTGCCCCTGCGCTACGACGGTCTCTAAGTACAAAAAATTATAAAGTCTAGATTTATATTTTTTTATAATTACATTGATTTATAAATTAAAATTATTTAGTTAATGATTTATATATATACATATTACAGTACATTCAAGAAACCATATTAATTAGTAATTAATAATTACATATATTTATAAAGATAGATTTCCTAGAAATATGTATAGTTGTATACTAGAAAATGGTAACACTCATTAATTGTCAAAATCAAACTTAAAAGAATAACCCACAGAGTATATTTTTTTACTAAAAACGTAATTTTTATAAAACTCAAAATCACAAATTATACTTCAATATCAATACTTAAAATATCATTTTTTTATCTTAATTTAACTCAATTTAAAGTAATCTCACTAATAACATACCGACAGCGGCCCCTACAGTGAGACCTACGCTTAACATTGTCGCTATAACTGAAGACGCCTTTTCCCTTTCGTGCATTTCTACCACTCTATAATAATAAAAAAATATATATTATTAATATACATAAAGAAAAATATTGCTTTATTTTATTTTAGCTTCACGCTGTATCATGCACACATCAGAGTAGAGAACCTAGGATTAGGACACTCTGTTCCCCTTTTTCCGCCGAATTCTGGAGGCATTGCATGTTAAGTGGCGGAACTCAACGCCGCGCTTTGCCTCGACACCAATGTCAAGAAATAAAAATATAAATTTAATGAATTGTATTTTTTTTTCATTTCTTTTTTTTGTCCCAATAACATTTACTCAATAACAAAGATTTGCATGTGCGTCGCGCTGTATCTCGCACACTGCAGGGTAGGCGGAAGGCACCTAGTGTTAAGACACCGTTCCTCACTTTTTGCCGAATTCTGGAGGCATTGCGTATTGAGTGGCAGATTTTAACGTCGCGTTTGTCCTCGACACCAGAGCGAAGAAATGGAAATATAAATTTAAGTAAATATTTCAGCTCCTCGAGTGGGGATCCAACCCACAATCTGTCGGTTTTACAGTCACACTTTGTGCCCCTGCGCCACGACTGGCCTCAATTAATTATTATATTAAAATCAGTCACCTAGTAGAATTGATCATGACAATGTTGGTCAGGTATCCGTTGGTGAACGCGAACACGATCATGATCGCGATGTACTCGTAGTCCCACAGGAACACCACGGGCAGGTGCTTGCGCGGCTGCGCGTTGCACAGCATCAGCATGGGCACGCCCACCGCGCGCAGCACGCTGGCGCCCGCGATCAGCCACTGGTTGCTCGGCTGGGACATTCAAAATATATTTTAAATAAAGATATAAGAATATTTTTTAGAAGTGTCTCTATTCAATTATTAGTTTATTTATGTTCACACTCTATACCGCATATAGTAAGGTAGGAAGGTAAATAGATTAGTAGGTAAGTAGAGAGAAGCTGTAGTTACGTAGGAGTATCTTGTTCCCCAGTTTTCGTCAATTTTCGAGAGACGCCGCGCTTTTACCTTGTTACCAGAGCAAAGAAATGAAAATATTAAATATTTCATTTCTCCGAGAGGTAATTGAACTGTTGCGTCTAGTCTCACGCCTCGATAATTCCGCGGAAAGTAGAGAACAGAGCGTCTTAACACTAGGTTCACTCTGCCTACCTTGCTATATACGGGATAAAGCATAAAGATGAAAAGAAAAATAATAGCCAACACTTACTCGTAACAAAAATCCAGCCACAAGTCTCCCAGCATAATCACCACAATTGAAAATTAAATAGTTTACGACTGGCACGAAAAATATATCTGAAATGAAAATAAAAGTTTATTATTTGGAATGTTCACGTGATTAATCTTCTCATTTACCTTTTTAGGGAATTCATAAAATTATTCTTCATAGAAACAAGATTGAGGCCAATCGTGGCACAGGGGCACAAGCGTGTCCGTTGTCGCGGAAACACGACAAGTTGTAGGTTCGAGTCCCACTCAAGGAAACGAAATATTTAATATTTTCATTTCCTCGCTCTAGTAACGAAGCAAAGCGCGGCGTAGAGTTCCGCCACACACTACGCTAAGTTAATAAAAAAAATTAAGTTAAGTTCATATAAAATACTCACTATTCCAATCAGTGCCCGACGTGATTGGATGAGATTCGACCAAAACCGTAACAGCCGGATACACGGCCATGGAAATGCCGAAAACAGCGAATATACTGAACGCGTAAACCCATATTTTCTTAAGAATCAATATCATCGACACTTCCCTGTGACGGTTAGTGGCCATACCGCTGCCCCTCAATATGTGGTACGTAAAAAAATCTATTTTAAACAGAAGAACATAAGAAATCAATGATAAAATGACCATAATATCAGCTATGCAAAAATATATAAGAGCGCTGTGCAGGGGTGATATTTTGAAGGCGAGCGATATAATTTGGGCTATGGCCGCGATTATACCGCCTAAAGATTGACCACTTATCACGGCCGCCATGTATTCTTTGGAAAATCGACTCGCTATGCCTACGAGGCCGCCGATGAAAACTGCGCTGGCCGCTGGAAAAAGAAAAAAAATATATAAATATTAGCATTTGAAACTTTACAATCAATTAAATATATATTTTTTCACAAAAAGAATCAATCATCACAAATAGCTTTCTTCGGATAGCATTAAGGAAACTATAGAAAAAAATAAAAAATAAAAAATTGTTATCATAAGGAAAATTATTTTTCCTTATTACACTATCTTTTTAGTTCGTACTATATTGTTTTTAACGCCGCGCTTTACCTCGTCATGAGAGCGAGGAAATCAAAATAATAAATAAAAATACTAAAAAAATTGTTTCCGCTTAGTCGAACCTACAACCGTCGCGTTTGCATTCGCGCCAATGCGCCACGACGGCCTCAATAATAATCATATTAATATGTTATATAATTTTAGTAAAATATAAAATATTTCTAACAAAAACACAATGGTTTTTAATTTTTTGTCGGTTTGTCTTTTCGTTTGTTCGTGCCAATCTCAGAATTGGCTTAAATTAATTAATTGGCTTAATAATTACAATTTTCACTATGGTATTTTGACAAGCTGTCTTTGACATTTTGTACATTTCAATCGATTTATAAATAAAAAAGTTATTAATTCAAGCGGGCGAAGCCGCGGTCGGATCGTTAATACTGAATATACGCGATTAATCCGGTTAAACAGTATCATTTAAAATCCGCCAAGGCCTTTATTTTCGCATTATGCTAAACTAAAAGTAAATATGGATACATAAATCAGGTCTTTAACGTTAGATTTAATCGCGTTCGACCTACATTAGACCCTGCTAATGTTTTGCATAAGGGGTCAGATTACAAATGCATATGTGACGTGTTTATATGCAGGCTTTAGAAAATATATTATGCGAAGTTTAATATTATCACGTTTTGTATGACTAAGTCTTTTGGTTTGGTTTGGTTTGGTTTCTTTTAATATGGCGTTCCGAGCGTACCAGTTGAGCACAAAATCACTTCGCCAATGTCAAGAAAGTCATTTATGAATAAGTCTTTTAGTTTTTTTTTAGCTTCACGCTGTATCCCGCACATAGCGGAGTAGCCAGAGGGAACCTGGGAACTTTTCTCCGCTCTGTTGGATAATGTTAAATATAATTTAATTAAGCAAATGTATTTTAACATTTCTGTTTGAAATTAAGTTAACCAATTTGAAATTAAGTAAGGCTAGGTGTGAATAATTTATAAACAAAACAAAAAATTCGATTACATAAACTAAATTAATGTATCCAATAACAATCGCGTCATCAAGACAAATCCAACGATGTATCATTTATCAAAATCCATTTACTGGTTTAATAGTTAGAAGAGAACAAAGGACGAGATATACATACATACAATATATAGGTGCATTCGCGCTTAAAATACAACCCTACTTTTGGGCTTCGTCGCAGTCGGATAAAGAGGTAAAATTTAGCAACAAATTTTATTGTAAAAAATCCACATTATATTTAAATATTTAAACAGAAGCTTAATTATTACCTTTATATTTCTTCTCAACGTAAATTTATACATCATTTGTTAATGTTGTTTATAAAGAAAGGTCAATAATATAATAAAACTCAAGTCATCTTAGCCTTATTTTTTATAATACTAAAATTATACAGTTTTATAAATAGATTTTCTCACTCATCCTTGAAAGTTTCATTTAGAACTAAACTTTATATTACTATAGCTTAATATTATTCTTCCTTTTTACTTATTTCATAGTCACCAATTTTTTATTAGCTTCATGCTCTATCCCGAATATAGCAGAGTAGACAGAGAAAATATGAGAACCTAGTGTTAAGACACTCCGATCCTCATTCAGACACTTCCGTTCCCTACTTTCCGCCGTATTCTGCAGACATTGCATGTTGAGTGGCGGAACCTAACGCCACGCTTTTGCCTCCTTATACGTTCGAGAAAATGAAAATATTAAATATTTAATTTCGCTTTTTACCTTTCTTTTATTATAAATAATATAATTAATTATAATATAAAAAATTAAGTAAAAAAGTAATTAATATTTAATTTATATTATTGATTTTTCTATAGGTACAACATATTAATGACTAATTGTAAACAACAATTGCTTATATAACATTTTTGTTCTTTGATAAGTTATCGAAAGTGGAAAGATCAATTAATTAATCATCTGTCGAGTAATAAAATTAATTATTTTATATTTTATTATTACATTTAACTAAACATTTTTTTAAGCTTCCTGCGTAGATAAGTGGAACCTAGTGTTAAAACACTCCGTTCCCCACTATTAATAGTTTGACAAATTAGTACAAAAGTATTTAAAAAAAATCTTATTTCCAATTCATGCTTTCACACAACATAGCAAAGGCCGAGTGTAACTAATGTCAAAATTTGAGACATGCGTGTTGTGGCGGGACTCAACGCCGCGCCATCAATCTGTCCTACCAAAGCAGAAGAACGAAAAATCTAATTTCGTGAATTAATCTAATTTACAATGCAACTAAATAAGATTTTTTTTTGTTATATTGAAGCAATCACCCTAAATAGCAGTGTAGGCAGAGGGAACCTGAGAACCTAGTATTAAGACAATCCGTATCATTCCTCCAGTGGGAATCGAACACATAACCTGTCGCATTTATAGTCGCACGCTTGTGCCACTGCGCCACGACAAAAAGGCTATTAAACAAATAAAAGACAAGTTCATTTACATAAAAAGATACAACAAAATAATAATAAAGGCTTCAAGCAATGCGTTCATTAAACTAAAAAAAGGATGCGAATTGATCGAATTGGTTTTATAATGGAGGACAAACAAGAAATTTGATATATAAATATAAATGTTTGTTTTTAAATGAAGTATATACAGGTTAAAATAATCCAATGTTGTCAGTGTGCCAGTTCAAAAAGTAGTGACTAGTGACTATGTGTTAAACGCCACTAATATATAATATTATTTAGCTTCAAGTTGTTTATAGTAACAGATGTTTTTAATACGCCGTCGGGGCACAGGGGCGCAGGCGTTCGAATGGGTCGGCTTAAGGTTAGATTCCCACTTTATTAAACAAATAACTAATATTTTATTTCCCCGTTCTACTAACAAGGCAAAGCACGGCGTTGAGTTCCGCCAAAACCGCCAATCAACACGCAATGCCTCAAAAATTCGGCGCACAAAAAGCTGTTGTAACAAGCAAGACGTAGCTTGATGAGAACTTATAGCTTAGTGGTCAAAGAGCCTGGACGGCTTAAAAGAGGCGCGGGTTCAAATCCCTACATTCAAATATTTATACGTTTACTAAATAAGTTATAAAATTTATCTTTTACTTCTCCAACACACTGAAGTGTACA
Organism: Heliconius himera; assembly: GCA_021202915.1. Classification (NCBI taxonomy): domain Eukaryota; kingdom Metazoa; phylum Arthropoda; class Insecta; order Lepidoptera; family Nymphalidae; genus Heliconius; species Heliconius himera. The sequence continues at coordinate 79,258 of JAJHJA010000816.1, read as the reverse complement.
CGTGAGCACATACATATGTATTATAACAAAACTTGTATAGCGATGAAGCGAAATCATCGTAGTCAAGATGAGACAACAGAAAAACAAGGAAAATAATAAATACATTGATACTGTTTTTACATGAATGTACAAAATTAAGTATTGTATAATATCCTTATAATAAAAAAAAATAGCTTCACGCTGTATCCCTCACACAGCAGAGTAGGCAGAGGGAACCTAGTGTTAAGACACTCCGTTTCCCACTTTCCACCGAATTCTGGAGGCATTGCGTGTTGAGTGGCGAGATTTAACGCATTTTGACCAGAGCGAAGAAATGGAAATATAAATTCAAATAAATATATCATCTCCTCGAGTGGAAACCCACAACCAGTCGATTTAACAGTCACATTTTGTGCCCTTGCGCCACGACTGGCCTCATCCTTATGTCATGATTTTATATTTATAATATATTTATTACAAAAATGTAAGTCAATCTCTTTGTTTAATAAAAATATGTTTTTGAAATAAGCAAAGTATAGAACGATCACCAGAGGACACTACTAAAATGACGCTTTATATGTTCGGAAAATTTGAGATATACTTTTTAGACTTGGAGCGGAAGAATAAAGAGGTCCTTTAGAATAACACGTTTTATTAGAATATATATAAGATAAACATGGTACAAGCTTAATAACTTTTTACTGTGGAAGAAATATAAGGTCTGTAAAAGCCTCGAAGTGTTTGATTTCGTTACACTTATAATAACTTTAATGAAAAGTTGTTATATTTTCAATTTAGTATAACCAAGATAGCCAAATTCTAAAATAGTATAACACAAGCGTGCTATTGTAAACGGCACGGTTGTGGGTTCGATTCCCGCTCGGAGAAATTAATTATTTAATATTTTCGTTATGTCGCTCTGGTAACAAAGCAAAGCGCGGCGTTGCTTTCCATTACTTAACACGCGATGCCTCGTGATTTATGCGGAAACTGGGGACGAAGTGTCTTAACACTAACCCTCTGCCTATGCTGTATGCAGAATACACCGTGAAGCAAAAAAGGAAACATCTATATAAACACATTTGTTTTTATTTAAGCTTTTTCGTTGATATTCAACGAAAAAGCTTAAATAAAAGCTAAATACTTTTACCTTACTCGAAAATCGAACCTATAACAATAATCAGGTCAACAAAATATATTACAAAAACTCACCAGTCATTACAACGACGCTAATCATGGTTATTATAAAGAAAGTATTCTGCCATTTGTCCGTGTCAACTTGAACGAATGCCGTGGTCACTAGAAAACATATTGTTACCACTACTAGGGAACCTTGAAGTCGACTTTTGACTGATACCCTGAAATTATGACAATATTTAAAAAAAGTAAATAATTATTTGTAATTAGTAAATAGAAAAAAAAATGAGCATGTCGTGGCTCATCGGTACAAGCGTGCGAATGTCAGCGCGACTGTTGAGGATTCGATTTCCAGTCAGGGAATTAAATATTTTATATTTCCATTTCCTCGCTGTTAAGTTCCGCCGTTTTATACGCAATGCCTCGAGAATTCAACGGAGAGTGGGCAACTGACGTGTTTTAATGAGAATGAAATGTGTTAAGCGTTAGGTTACCAGGTACCATCTTCATATAAAGCTATATGCATGATACAGCATAAAGTTAAAAAGAAAATAGAAAAAATACCAATGAAACACAAAAATAACACAGTACAAGTTTGAAAAAAATTATAGATTGTTCAAAGATAATTTTATTGCATTAAGCAATGTATCACAGAAGATTGACTTTTAAAAGATAATTGAATTAATTTGCATGTTATGTAAATTAAGCAAATACAAATCAAGTTAAGGACAGTTTATTCATAAGAAGTAACTAATAAAGGTTATTGTGTCCAAATATTTTTGTGTTATGCTGTATCCCACTATTACCAAGGTAGACAGAGAGAGACACTCCATCTCTCACTTTCAGCCCAATTTGTCGAGACAATGCATAGTCAGTTGTTTACACAAGTGTACCCTCTTTACTGTGCTTTATCTTGTTATCAGAGGTAATTAAAATAATTCATTCACTTAGGATGGAATTGAACCCACAATGCACCAACCAAGTGTTCTAATAAATTATACAACATAATATTAAATTAAAAGACAGTATCACAATGTACTATTAGGTCTTTACTACTGTAAAATATTAGAAATTACTTTTAACAGATAGTTATATTGAATAGTTTTTGTAATACATTGAAAAATTGAAGTAGGGTTCACATTCTGGCACCATAACCACTGGTCTTGTTATCCTTGTCCTACCATCAAAGAAGTATTTCATATTTACAAATGTTTTTTTTTCCTAGATGTGCATACAAAAATCATTTACATTTTTTATGTTACATGTATATTCTTAAGTCTATCATTAAATATTCGTTAACATAATTTAATGTATTATAAATTTTATACTTACAAATGTCCATATAAAGAGTTCAAAATTAAAAATATCAAGTTGGGTATAGCTGTAGCAACATTAAGATAAGATGTGAATTCAGCTTGAAATTGAGTTTTTCGAATATAAACTGTGACATTTGATACATCACGAAATTTGTACATCCAGTACTAAAACAATAAAAATGTATATTAATTTAGTGATACATAAAAAATATTGGTTATTATTATTTCTAGTATCTAAAGATACCATACACTCAATGAAGATATATCCATAATCAATTATATAAAAATAAAGTATTACGTTTTTGTAATGTTTATTTCTGTTTTATTATGCCTTCTAAAACTATAGTTAAACCTATCTTTATAATAGACATTGATGTAATAATGTTGTATATAATACCTGCCATAAAAGCAATATCATATATTATATTGTATATAACATGATTCACAGTGAGACATCTCTTAAGAGACTATGTATAAGCATTTTTAAATTTACTATGCAAATAATTAGTAATAATTATTGTTATAGAGGCCAGTCATTGCGACAGATTGTGGGTTCCATTCCTATATTTAAAACATGTAAAAGAAATATTTCTTTTATTAAATCAATTCAGCAGCATACAGTTGATGTTTAACTTGTAGTAGTGACAAAAAATTGGTAGGTATAGAAACATTATGAACTCTTATCTTATTAAATCACTGGTCTATATTTAAAGTAGGGTATAGATAAACAATTGAATATTGTATTGATAACTATTGTCCTATCTAATTCATCCTAACTGCATGATATGCATGCTGTATTCACATTAATTAATGTAAACACACATAATCATGTTCACAAAGTTTTTTATAAATGGTATTCATAACTATATTAAATATAAATGATACTTACATCATTAGCAGTAATCAAAAAGTTCCAGGGCACAAGTGATGTTATTCCAAATAAATAAAACAAAATGTAAACAATATAATAACTGTCGCGAGGGGATTCAGTCGTATCCAAAACTTTAGTAGAACAAGAATCATTTACTAATTCCCTTTCTTCTGAATAATCCACATCTTCTTCGTTTTCAATACTTTCTATACATTCGTTCTCTTCATTGTTGATCGATCCTGTCGCATCCATTTTATTGAATTTAATTTATTTTCTACTATAAATGTTATTGAAAAAAATTTTTTGTCACTTGATTTAATTTGTCACCAACTGAGATGTAAGTCTCATATCAATTTAGACATAAAACTGGAGTAAATTTTAAATGAATCATTATTAGGATGAAAACGACATACAATTTCGTTCACAACTCCGCTAGCAACAATCGACACTTTATATGACATTTTGTATCAGAGTTGCCATTAGATAAACTGTGTTTCTTGAAAATAAACAAAAATATTTTAAAAAATACTATTCGCTCGCGGCTTCACCGCCACACACAATTACATAATTAATATTTACTAATCTGTGTTACTTTCGTTTTCAAATAATAAATCATTTTAAAAACAATGTATTAACCTATAATGAAAAGTAAAGATTTAGCTAATTTAATTAAACAGCTTTTTATAATAATTTTGACAACAACATTGTATAAAAAGTTTTATTATTTTATATTATAATGTAATTGAATTAAAATAAACACTAAAAAAGCTAACCAAAATTCAATTGTGAAAACAGTAAGTAAATCGGTAATTTTTTTTTGCGTTTATCGTGACCAAATGCACAGACAAACAGACCAACAGATGAACAGACAAAAATTACAAAAACTGTATTATTTTTAATTCTATTACGTTACTAAATGCCGCCAAAAAATCTTATATATCTTGTCCATCCATCCATCTATGTACACACACCGATCCGATATGATATAATAATAAGTGTAGATGTAGGTTAGGTACTGCCATTTTAAAAATTATATAAGACTTTTAAGTACCGTAAGACGAGATAAAAATAAAAAATGTTAGACCTTAAACAAGATTTTTACAATAAAGACAGAAGTTTTTGAATATAAGAACAATCTATATTGAAATACGAGTTAAGATTGGTTTCACATTTAATACACAGCACTTTGCTGCATTCACTTAACCGACGACATCCAAACGTATTTTATTTTAAATTTCTACAATATTCTTCAATATAATCTTATCTCCTTCCAAGAAAAAAAATCCTTTAATAAACTAAAGGAATAAAAAAAGTACAGTTACAAGTCATAAACATTCGATATAATGGCATAAAAACTAAACTAACCATTTTTTTTTTCTTAATTTATTAACCTCGTTTATAGGTACCATACTAAATACATAAATAAAACATAATTTAAACCCAAATTTTCCTTCATCTACAACAAAACAATTCATTTTAACAATATTTACGTAGCATAATGAGTTAGTAATATATAATATTTTATTAAATTGGTAAATTATAGCCATTGATTACCAATGTCAGTATATACATGTGTCAGTTCAGTTAAGTTCGATTCTTCAATTACTGCGTAATTACTTAAAATCCGTCCACGTGCGTAACAAAAAATGATAAATGACAAATGTTGACGGACAAACGAAATACTATATTTCACATTTTAAATCTGAAGGGTTTTGTTATGATAAACTACTTGTTCGAATCGAAATTTATTTTTACATTGGACTATTCGATTATCGAGGAAGGCTATACGTTATATCACATCACTTTAATCGTTTCATTGTATGATTTCCTCCTGTACCTGCTGTCTAAGGAAATTATACTCTATACAGTTTTTTTTTCTTTATGCTGCTATCAGTCATCTTACATCTCATATACTTAAAAAGTGTCATATATAACTTGATTATTTTCATTTTACCACGGGGCAAAAGCCGCGGTATGAGCATGTACAAACAAAAAGACATTTTTTTGAAATTATAAATTCAAATTGTATTAGTTCACATAAATACATTTTACAGAAAATTTATTTAACTAGCAACACAAACAAGGCTTCTTCCGTTTCTTTTTCTTCTTATGGCGAAGTTATGTAAAATATATACATAGAATGTAGCACCATTTCTTTTACTGTTTTATTATAAATATAGATAAAAAAATAAAATCCAGCATAAAAATATTAAATATTTATTTTGTTATTTAAATTTACTATATTTGTACGTTTAATAATTAAAGCGTTATTTAAATAATATAAATCATTACAAGAATATGATAATTGTAGAAATAGATTTTATATAAATATAATAAAGAATAACATATATAAACTTAAATTTTAAAAAATGTGAACCAAAAAAGACAATTTATATTTAGTTCTATAAACGTATACTTTATAATACAACTAAACTTAAATATCTATATTACAAAAGGACGGACGTACAAAGTTACTTAATTTTAAAAATTACAGTTTTCCTTAAACTAAATTGTGAAAAAATATAAAAATTAAACTAAAAAGCAGACATTCACTTGTCAAAATGTCGTGTTATCATATAATATTTTGTATGATAACAAAAAAAACATTTAAAAATACGAAATAGTTTTATGGTAACAATATAATTACAAAACAGTAATTTAATAAATGTTTAATCTAATATTAATATGTTACCGTTAAAAAGCACTATTTGAAAATATGAGATCGTGTCATTTACATTAAGTCCTATTTAATAAAATGCCAAACAGACGCCACACTTAAAGACGTCATTTAGTTTTTAACTAACATTAAATTTATATTGATATTATCAATTACATTTAATGATAATTAAATAATAATCAACCTCTCTATGTGTAGCAATTAATAATAAATCGATTATTAGTAAAATACGGAAAATAAAATATGAATTATTAGCATAGAGTAAAACAATGGCGAAAAGACGAAGAAATACAGATAAAGTAAATGCAAAAGCTAAGAAGACGTCAGTCTTATTTATTTTATTTACCTTTTTCTAAGGTATGAAAACATTAGAAATTACTTTATATTAATAAACTTGAAATATATTGGAAAATATATATATTCTCTTATTAAGGCCACTGGTGGACGGCTATTTGATAATGCGTAATAATATATTGTTATTACTAAATATTAAATACATCATGTATTTAGCACAATTGGAATGCAAATGAGCAATAAAAGTGATTTTCTTTTATTTTAATCAAAATATTCTAAATATTTTTTTATTAAATAAATTTAAGTTAATGACTATTAATATTGGTCATAATTTTTTTTATTAGTCATTATAAAACACGATTCAGACACTTTCGTCATATTTTTATTTAAAGTTATGTTATTTACATTTTATTATAATTTAATATAATCCAAATATCTCATTCGCGTACTTTATATTTTGTAATTCATAAAAGCCAATAAGTATTCAATATTATTGCACAATAATTTGGAAACAAAGAACAATTTGTAAAGTCTTATTCTTCATAATTTAGTTTGATTTTAAAAAGTAATATACATAAAATTGCGGAAAATTTTCTATTTCATATAACCTGTTTTTTTTTTAATTTTAATCTACATAGCGGTTTCCAATGGCTGACTGTACGACCTGCTATCCTCAGACAAGGTGTTCATTTGTGAGTCTTCAAAGTCTAAGTCCGTTTCTAGAAGCGTCTCAGATCTAGATCTAGAGTGCAGGTCTGGGGAGAAGTGGGGAGATGGGGAAATGGGCGATGGAGAGTGAGGAGAGCTGGGGTAAGCTGGAGGGTGGGGCGGACTGGGGAGACGGTCGTCGTATTCATATTGGTCATCTGAAACAAAAAATCATACTTAATAAAAGTAATTTAAATCGTTGAAGTCATATAATCTTGGTAATTTTGTTTTTGGGGCTAAAACAGTTACCTAACGCCGTAACTTTACTAATGTTAGAACTCAAAGCCATCACAATTACTACAAATATGAAATAAGTAAACAAAATTATAAAGACGTTGAGATAGTCGTTGCGCAGCGGCACGACTTCTAACTATAAGCACGAAGGTCTCATGCCCACCCAGGGGAATAAATTAATTATAAAGTTGTTAAACGTCTTGAAAATCTGGCACTGTCTAATGCTTTAATTTAATAGAAAACTTAAACCCACCAGGAACATGTCTCTGACCAAACGTAGAAGTTGAAACTTGCGGTTGCTCCGGCATTTTCGATCTTAACTCCATCAAAAACGACAACTTCGGCTGTCCACCATTCTCCTGCCCACCGTAGTGGCCATATTTGTTATCATTTTCTAAATCGTTTTTAAATATACCCTCATCTTTATTTATTCCGCGCAAAGGTAAAGTGTCCGATGAGTAGTATTGAGTTTCGTTGTGCGGAGACATTATATCTAGTGGTTGACCGTTGGGGTGATGTATAATCGGGAGTTCCTCTAAAGTATTAAAAGATGGCGTCATATTTCCAGAATTTTCTCGAAAACCTTCATTTTTGTATGACAAATCGTAATTGTTTTGCGGCACGCTGTATTCGGGTGACGAGGTTTTCTTGTTGAAAGTGCTATGTTTCAATTGTATCACGTTGTTGGGGTTGTGCGCTTCGTAAATATCGAAACTTTGCGTGTCTTCTATGGAGGAATTGAATTGACTCTTCTCCATGGACTCCATTGATGTTGTTGACGCGAGCATTTTGCGGTAATCTGAGCCTTTTGTTAGCGTGTCTGTTGATCTTGTACTCTGAAAGGAAACGATTAGTTACATAAGAGTCATAAAATTAAATTCAAGATAATAGAACAATCAAAGATAAAATTTGAATAAAATCTGCATTCGGTCCTTTTTGAATATATTGAATAATATAAAATATACTCTGAATTTTGTTATATTATTCAGTTATACTACCATTTGAGCCATTTTCCTTCTATATGGGGTGTCGGGAAAGCCGCCATTAATACTTCCTATGGATCGTACTGAATGCAAGGACTGTCTTATTGAATTACGACGCTCCAATCTTTGTAGATGTCTGAAATTTATTTACATAGGTATAATATATTGAAAATAAAATAAAAAATATATAACAGATTATTAAATAATACTATATTTTGGAATAAATTTTCTTTTTTTTAATAACATTGCAAGCTATGTTTTTGCATGGGTGAAGGAATAATATGTTTTTAACTAACAACATGTACTTAACACAGTTCACTAGGTATAAACTAAATTTGGCATTTGTGTAAATGATCACTAAGTAAAGCCAGAAAATAAACTATTTTTGCCGTTAAAAGCAGCCCAAATATGCTTTATAAGCGATATCATTACTAATAACTAACTGTAAATGCTATGATTGTGGATTTAATGCGTGTGAAACTGGGTGTCTTAATATTAGGTTTCCTTCTACTCTATTATGCGGGATACTGTGTGAAATTAAAAAATAAAATAAAATTCGTATAAAAAAAGTATTAATATAAATCTCACCTATGCTTAGACTTAGTATACCAGCAAATCAAAGCAGCCCCGACTAAAACAACTGCGGCTACCAAAGCACCGACAAAACCCACAGCTAAGGCATCGCCTTGCCACGACATCGGGTCGATTGAGATTTTTGGATCTGAAAATATGAATAAATGTAAAAGATATTTATAAAAAAACATAATGTGACTCGAACCCGCGCCACTCGGAATACGTCCAGGCGCCCTGGCCACTACAAGTCCCAGAGTACTCACCTATCTCGCACACGAAGGCGTTCCTCTGCGCGCAGTCGCTGCGCTCGACGGCGGAGAAGGCGAAGGAGGAGCACTGGCGGGGGTCGACGTGGTTGACCCACACGCGGTCGCCGAACTGGAACCACTGGTTCTGGCGCTTTATGAACTCGTACAGGTCTTGCAGGTTGTTGGTTATGTACGGCATTGACGCGTTGTCCGACTGTAAAATAAAATATTTTTTTATTCTTTTGTTTTGAGAAAGAAGAAATAAAAATAATTTATTCCTTTGAATGGGGATCGAACCCGCGACTATCGCATTCGTTGTTAATTTTTTGAGTTCTCCATATTATACCAATTTATAGACATTGTCTATAAAGTCATTAATTTATTATACTAATAATTAAAAATAATTACAAAAAATAATAACCAAAAACTAAGGCGTTTCTTTAACTTAATGGACTCTTTTGGAAACTACTCACAGAACAGAATTTCCTCGCTTCGCTGTAAGTCATGGGCGCCCCCACGTACATATAACATGTCCCGGACACGGGGTCCCACCCCGGAGGACACTTCCCGCCGCCGAGTACTGACGCGTTGTTCATGTAATATGGCCTGGGAATAGTAAAATGTCATAAAAATTGTGCAAATATTCATCTACATTTTTTTAGCTACACGCTATATTCCACACATAGTAGGTAAGAACCATGAAATTGCCAAACAAAAAAAAAACAATTATATATAGAAAGAAATAAAATCATATAAACATACATAAAAAAATGTAAAAACACACCTATAATCAACCTCCAGCAACAAAGGGTTGTCGGACTGGTCTCGTATACGACCAGCTACGGCCAAACTCTCATTGTAACTCCAATAATTGTGTTTCGCGTCTATACGAGTACGCCAAAGATCCAGGGAACTAGAAATAAAAATAGAATATATATACCTATATTTTTGGTTTAGATTTACGCTGTATTCCGCACATAGCCGGGTATCTACCCGGCTATGTGCTCTATCTAGAGGGAACCTAGTGTTAAGACATTTCGTTACTATTAAGATACTCCCGTCCCCTACTTTCCACCGAATTTATGATTTCGAGTTTTGAGTAGCGGTATTCAACGCCGCTCTTTTGTCTTGTTATTAAAGCGAGGAAGTGTTCATCAGCAAGCAACCACTCAACACGCAAAGCCTCGAGTATTCGGCTGAAAATGGGGAACGGAGTGTCTTAGTTAACCGTAGCTTCTTTCTGTTAACATTAATATGCTGCTGACGTGAAGCTAAAAAGAAAATTCAAATATAACTTCACCACAGATTATATTTATAAATTGAAAATGAAATGAGTATTAAATATGAAATAACTAAAAATCTTATTAAATATTAATCACCAATAACGTAACCAAAATGAACTTACCCCATATATTTTGGATTAAAATCGATAAAGCTATGGTCCCGGCGGCCATGCAACAAAAACATGCAAATAATATATATTGTTCTAATAGTAACTAAAAGTACAGCGATAATGACATAAAAAGTTATTAAGAAACATAACGGGATCGATTCCCTATTTATCAGAAAATGTAAATATAAACTCAATTTATTGCTCAATATATTAAATTATTTATGTCTTTATCCCTCTTATAATGTACGCTGATTTCTATTTTTTACCCAATATTAAATATAATAAAATAATAAATAAATTACTTAATATAAACATGATATTTGCTAGATTTACTGAATTTGTATAAAATAAATATATCAAAATTTTATCATGCTTTCTTGTCTTAAAACTATGATTAAAAATACATATTTTATTCATGCAAACATATATATTTAAATATGCTTAAAAAGAATCAAAATTGACATTTAAGTCTAAACAATTTGGTGTAGCAATTTAAAATTTTCTTTCAATCAAAAAAGAGTATCTGAGTAATATTAAAAAGTGGTCATGGTTCGATTCCCACTCGTGGAAAGAAATGTTTAACATTTTTAATTTCTGGCTCTGTTAATGAAGCAAACTCAACACGCAATCCACAAGAATTCTTAAATTAAAAAAATAAGTGTGTCTCATGTTCTATTTGACAGATTTATTTTTTATAGTTTAATAATTGCCCAGATACAATATAAATTTATATTTAGATAATAATTTAAATAAATAAATTTAATTTTACCATAAAACTAATATGTAATCAAAATATGACATTTCAGGAACATTATTATTGCTAATTTAGATTACCACAAATATAAAAATAATAAAAAAACTTACATAGATCGATTAACTGTTATCATTTCGTAATCATTGTCGGGATTAAAGAATATATTATCGACGTAATGTTGTCCCGCTGTACCCGCTACTATGGTGGCGCGGCCTTCTCTGTCTAAGGCGAAGTTCCTAAAAGAATTAAAGAAAAAAATGTAATATTTCTAAAGTAATTAAAGGAAAATTAGTCTTAGGTATTTGTAAAAAAATTATAGAAAAAAAAAGTATTTTCTCTAAGAGTTAAAATAAATAGATAAAATATGTTTTTTCCTAAATATTATTTATTTTAGTAATCAGCTTCACGCTGTATCCCGCACACAGCAGGGTAGGCAGAGGGTACCTAGTGTTACCTAGTGAAGACACTTCGTTCCCCACTTTCTGCCGAATTCTGGAGGCATTGCGTGTTGAGTGGCAGAACTCAACGCCGCGCTTAGCCTCGACACCAGAGCGAAAAAATGGAAATATAAATTTAAGTAAATATTTCATCTCCTCGAGTGGGGATCGAACCCACAACCAGTCGGTTTTACAGTCACACCTCGTGCCGCTGCGCCACTACTGGCCTCGCTATATTTTAGTATTAATAGTATTTCGTTTTTTTAGATTCAAGCGTTAACATCATCAGCAATAAAATTAACAGACCTTAAAGATTTTACACTTTAAAACTGTTCAAGGCTTTACAAATTAAATAAATAATACAAAATACATTCTGCATATTTTTGCGAAAAAAAAATTGCGTGTTTGAAAAACAATGCTTTACAGCTTTGAGAACAAAACACTTTCGGCTTTTGCTTTAAGATCATGTCCAGTTAAAAAAAAGCTGAATAAACTAAAGAACTGAAGTAATTACTAAAAATCATCTTTATTGTCTATAACTATGATTATTTTTTACGATAATAAAAAAAACCTACTTATAAAACCCATTGTGCGACGTCGTCTGATATATAGGTAGGCGTACTTTATCAAAGCCGGAAACTTCTAGAATCCTTAATCCGGTGTTATGGTGGACATAATTGTGTGTGAAATTAGAAACAACTTGACGTAAAACAATGACGTCTGTGTACAGAGCTCGGTTACGCGTGAAATAATTACGGTAGATCGTAACTTCTTGGTATGGCGATGACTGTCGACCTGGAATGTTAATATTAAGTGTATTTTAATTTTATCGTCCTTTTAGCCATAGTTTTATAGTGGGATGGCCATGACCATGTCTGACCCATTCGGAGGAATCTTTTTTTAATTATTTTCATTTGGTTGGCAAAACTCAGTATCGGATTCCACCACTCAACACGCAATGTCTTCAAAATTCGGCGGAAAATGTCGAACAGAGTGCCTGAACACTGGGTTCCATTTGCCTACTGCTATATGCGGGATACAGAGTGAAGATATAACAATAATAATATGAATTACCTTCAACTTGAAGACATGGTAGGTCATGGTTCTCGAAGAACAAGTTGTTATGTATCCAGCCCCGCAGCGAAGTTGCTGAGCCCCTCGAATCAGCTCTTACCAGAAGACCTCCTACATTATTACGCACTAAGTTGTTCTGGAAATAATTATAAAAATTATAGATAAATTTCAAAATCTATATATATTAAATACGTGATATGTGTATGAAATTTGGCACAGTTACAGTTAATATAAAAAATAGACCGAATGCTGAATACTCAATTAATAAAATATTTTGTTGTAATGAGACAATTAAAAACGTAAAAGATATTATTGATTCAAATTACAATAACGTTTCTAATTCTCATAGAACGTTTTTTTTTATTTTAGTTCTCTTTTAATGTATATTTTTATAAATGTCTGAATTTAGATTATTACGGAATGTTCATATACTATATTTTCGCACATAGCTATGTAATAATAACTTATTATAATACATAAGAAGAAAAAAATTATATATATAGTTTTTCATTAGACACTAAAACAACTTACCCTGAAAACTAGAGTCTGGGTGTTCTGAACATCAACTCTCACAGCAGCTTGGCACGTTGTGAAATTTCCATATAATTTCAAGCAGTTATTTGTGATTTCGTTCCTCGTGATAGCTACTAGAGGGTTGACCTCGCCCACTGATTGGTAAGTTATAGCACCATCCCGATTGTTTGTAAATTCACTGTTTGATATATTATGTTGGACGTCTCGATCTGAAATGTAGATAAAAAAATATTATTTTTTTCGTGATGAATATAATTCAATATTCATTAAATTTAACAAGAAATAATGCCATAATTTAATAACATAATGTGTATTTTCTAATGTTGTTCGTTATATCGAAAAAAATAGATTAAAATAAAACGTCACGTAGGTACCTATGTCACCTACATAACAGTAGGATTATATTGCCTAATTGTGTACTAATAAGTAAAATAATAAATGATTTATTTCCAAAAATAAAATAACTGAACAACTTACTAAATCCAATAGCAGATATAGGCAGGGTCACTATTTCGGCGATGAATCCGTGTACAGAGGCCGCACCATTTGCGAATAGTTTAACACTCAAGCTTGCACCTTCAGTCCTGAATAACTTCTTCTCATCAGGCGAACCATTCTCCACATAACCAATTTGAGGCGCAGTTATATTGTAAATATCCCCATCGTATAAAGTCAAAGAATCGCGTTTGCCATAATTCAAAGTATGGTTAAATAAGTTAAATTGCAAAAGTCTGAACCCAAAAGGCTTAACTCTGAACATACTCTTGAATATTTTCACGCAATTGACAGGATTGTTATCGTATTTGTAATACAACAGCACTCTCTCCTCAACTGTTATTACTTTAGTGCTGTCACAAATATCTATCAGAGAAAATAAATGATAAGGCAAATTGAGATCTTTTAAGGGTGTGAAACTGGATTCTTCTGATTCTCTTCCTTCTCCGTTTAAAGATATAGCGTTGATACCTTCTCCTAAAGTGTCACTGATTGTGTTAAACATCATATTTATGGTATCCGTTGGAGATATTGTATTAATGCCATGATACGCGCATTTAGATATATTAACATTTTCAATAACTGGGTTTTTTATAATACTTTGAACCGCCGGTGATTTTTCGTTATGTAATATACCAGCACCGATAATTTGTACATGTTGTAATCGACTCTCAACCTTTTTTAAAGTTTCATGTGTATGATGATCATGTATCCTGTGTTCGTAGAGAGAATATTCAAACTCTGGATTAGTAAATCGTATTCCGCCCCAATAATCAATATTTTCCTCTAAATTTCTAGAACCACAATGTATAAACACAAATTCAGAATTCCACTTGCATTCATGTCTGTGACCGTAGAGTTGACCATTTAGTCGAATAGGACAATCGTCATAGCGCTCTTCGATTCCTACACATTGCAAAGGCTCCGGCCAGGACCATATTCGTGAGAGTGAATTGCTATGATATTCTACTCGCCGGTCGTGGGCAAAAAACACATTTATAGGGTCAAATCCTAATTCTCGGCATACAACTTGGGCATTTCTCTCTGTGAAACGATTATCGCACATTGGTACCCACTGCAACGTAGTTCTGTTATAATATTCTAAAAAGCCTTCATTGTTTCTTTCAAAATTATTGTCATTAATTGAACAATTTCTGCCAGTGCAAAGCCGAATAGAGTCTTGCACTATCAATGTTTCTAATTGTCGTCTGCGCTTGTGATGACTAGAAGAATACTGCCCAATTGCTCGTTTTTGAAGTCTATTTGTTTCCATGTTAATTAAAGGAGCTACTGGCCTCATTAAAATAGGTAATTGGCTATGTCCCAATACATTTAAGGTACCCATGACTAATATACCGACATTAGGAGCAAACTCTAGCACCACGCCTGGATTTATCGTGAGTGTAACATCTGGCATGACTGTAATATCAGATTTTATAATATAAGGGGCAATTCGCGCTTCTAAAGTAAGATCTGAAGTTAAGCGTCCACCAAGTTCATCTAAGTTTACTGCAGTCTCAGGACTAAACGTAACGGATACGCTAGATTCAAAATTATCTTCGAGTAAATATGGTAAATAGGTTGCGATAGCGTGATTATTCCAATCATCAAAATCAAATATTTGCTTTCGTATTTCCTTCTCATCAGCACTTCCCCACCAATTTTCTGTGACATCTAATAAATTATTTGTTTTCGCCGTTTTAATACCAGCTAAAAGTGTGTATTGTAACGCATTATTACCGAATAGGTTTCGACTAACCTTTACTTTTTGTATTCCTTTGAATCCCAAGGCGTATGTGGGATCAATACTTCGCATAATAGCACCACGATTTATTTGTGCAGTAAATCTGTTATCTTTAATTTCATTAAGCACGAACACAGCATAGACAAAGCCCATAATTTCACTTTGGCTGTCCATCACAAACTGTACCATATATTGACCATTATTTCGTTGTATAACATTTCCGTCAATCTTCATTTTCTTTTCCATTCCCCTGATCGACATTAAACCAAATTTACAATTGTTATCGGTGTATACATTTTTGGTTATATTCACTTCAGCAAAATGTCCATCTATAACAAATCCAAAATTATTATTATTTCGCCATGTGTTGTTATGCATGAAAACTGAATGAGTAAAATTCTCATTATATTGCCAAACATATGGCAAGCTAATGTCAAATCCCCCATATTTATTTCTTTCTATTGTATTATCTTGAAGCACATAATGATATAAGTTGTTGGAACTTCTTAAGTCCCTTGCAAAATGGTAAATGCCTTTACCATTATCAGTAATCAATGTGCCATTGACCATTATCGTTATCTCAGTAATATTGCTGTCATGAATGTCCCAAAATGGTGTATTAACATATATGGCTTCCTCGGTATTATGTGCAATTTCGCAATTTATTATCTTGAGGGTTTCATTAGCCTTTCGAAGAAAATGATCACCAATTTCATTTAAATACCGATTGTAATACAAAGCTCGTATACCTTTTGTATTGCCTTTTATTTTTGTGTTATAAACTTGTAATGTTGGTACTGGCCCTTTAATTATTTTATTACGTATATTCTGCACCGGAGCAATAATAGTGCTTACCACCAAAACAACACCTCCTAAAGCTCGTAGACCACTTTCATATTTTAACACGATACCAAAAGTATTACTAGTTGTGGGGAATACAGATAGATCACGGTCGAGGCACCACACCGTGCTGGCTTCGTTTATGTTTTGTGAGTCGTATATACATATACTCTCAGTAGAGTAATTGTGAATTGGGTTTAAAAGTTGAAGACCAAGGACGTAGCCAGGATTACATTTTATATTGTAAGTTTTAACAATATTTTCTCCATTATTTTTAGTAAAAACAATATGTCTTGTTTCCCCATTAACCAAAGAAATGCCTGTTTCATATTCAGGAATCATGATAGGGTGATAGTTCGATTCGTCCATATTAAAGCCTGGATCTAAATTAAACCATCCTGCTATTTCTCTTTGTTGTGGACCTGTGATATGAGGGTTATGCGAAATGCCAGCTATATTATTATTTTCAATCGTTGAACTGTATATTCTAAGACCTAACTGTTTAAAGCTTATTCCACTGCCTTTATTATTGCTAAATTCTGAATTACGAACTGTATTGATAGCATCCGCCCCATATAAATCAGAATACAAAATTCCTAAGCCATCGTGATAATTATTGGTTATTTTAACACTTTCGAGGCTATGACGTGCAAAGTCGATTTGAAGCGCAGGTTTAAATGAGTTCGACGAATAATCAAGAAGACCCGCTTTTTCAATACTTAAATATTGTAAATCAGCTCTGTCAGCAATTACACTAAATCTGACTCCAGCCCAACTGGTTTCGTAGCATCTTATACCGACGTCATTTTCATGTGAGCATGAATTTTCAAAACTCTCTACTGTTTCTGCTTTGCATTTAGTAATGTCATTATCAAATTCAGTACATTCTACGTTTGATAGAATCACATCTTCTGTAGTACCTGCGTTGGGAATTTCGTTCGGTTCTAGAAACCAGTCATCAGGATTTAATACTAAACCAAGCTGATTGCAAACTAAGGCAGCATTTATGATATTCCAACGATAATTACAAACAGTTCCCCATTTACCTTCTACTCGAACTTGTAACCTTCCTTCATACTGAGTTCTACCACCCAAAAGTCTTATGGGCACGAACGGTTCTTGATAACCTGGTGTAGTGGAAGCTATTTCAGTATCAGTTTCATAAACACTGTCATTAGATAATGCAGCTTCTTCTTTTAAAGTAAATGTTATATCATTAGGACGTTTTCCTCTTGCTTCTATCTTACCGGCTACCATCATTCCAATAGCTGGTGGGAACTTCAGTGTAACGCCTGACTGTAAGATAAGTCTACCTCCTGGACGTATATTGATATCTTTATCAACATCGTACTCCCCTTGTCTTAAAATTTCAATGCCTTCAACTTCTCCACCGACGATAGATGATCTTGGTACGTTAAATTGAGGCACATAAAGGGAATTATAATTTATTTGAGTAGCTCCAGGATTGCTGCTATGTAACAAATAGGGCATGTAAATAATTTTAGCCAAGTTATATCTATCTTTTCTATGAAATAATCTGTTATAAACTTTCTCTTCTTCTGAATAACCTAACCAATTGTAGGTGCAATTTAGCAGTTTACTTTGATCCTCCACATGTGACCCTATTTCGTATTGAGCTTCTGGATTATTTATAATATTTCTAAAAACATCGATATTACTCGAAGCTAATACAATCACAGCAGCGACCCTGCTTCTTGGAGTAAGTCTAGTAGTCAATCCCTCCAAGGCTTCAAAAGGTTCTCTAGCTTTATTTTCACGAAGATAATTTCTAGAAAAAAATATATATTGCAAGTCACTGTATGGCGATAAGCCAAGATTAACTACAAATGGTCCTTTGTTTCCATAAAAATAATTATGCTGAATATGAAATCTGGCTGGGAGTATTTCAAATTCTTCTAAATGTTTACCTTCTACTCTATTGAGTATTGCTATGGCCCCGTATTCGCCATGTTCAAAGTAATTGTATTCAATTTTCCCAATGACATTGAGAGCAGGCTGAATTTTTAAGGGTACACGTTGATTTTGGTAGAATCTATTATGTCCAACTTGTAAATAGAGCAATTTCACTGGATCATTAAATTTCCAACACGTGGCTATTTCAATAGTACTTTCTACACTAGAATTAAACCAATTCCCAGTAATATTGACCCAGCTGTCACCACAAAAGTTACCATGTAGAATGCCTACTTCTAAATTCTTAAATATTTCAGAATATTCAATAACTGTGGTTTGATTACTTGGTATAAATTCGGTTTCCTGAGTATTATTTATCCAAACAGAAATACCGTATCCAAGATTTGAACTTAGAGTACTTCTCGAAATATTACGATTGCCGCCTGTAACTGTAATATTTATGCCGTCGCCTTGGTTAAAAGATATTCTGCTCTCTGTTACATTGACGTCTCCTGCTCCACTCACTACTTGAAGGCCAGCAACATGATTGTTATTGGAAATGGAAGTGCGGTGTACATGTATTTGAGAGCGAAGATTTTCTATTACCACACCTCTACCATTGTTATCCGAAATAATAGTGTCTGTTACATTTAAATCGTAAGTTTTACTAATTCCTGAGGTTAACCGCAAAAATCCAACTATATCAGTCTGCGTATTAGCGTGGAATCTCACGTACATTCTATTTCTCGTAGACGTCACACTTTGCGGTCGAGTATGGTTTCGTATACTAAACGTTAATAAAAGCTTATCGTTCGCTGACAGTCCATCATAAATAAAAATTTCTCCTGTATCATTTTTATTAGTATACATTTTTAAAAAACTTAAAGTGAGAACGTGATCAGATCTTGTGTAAAATTTTTGATTACAATCTCTTTCCATATTTGAATATCGCGATTGTTCTATAGACATTTGTATAGGGAACGTCTGACTTGGGGTGGACGCAAGTGTACACAAGTCAAATATTTCACTTCGGTCAAACTTCTCATCTATATTCATTTCGTGCACCACGTACTTGACGCCGTCTCCGCCGTTGTCGTGAATCGAACAATTCTCTATCTTCGTCATGCCGTACGTTGAATTTACATAGATACCATAACCTCTATTGTTTTGTATTGTGCAATTGTTTATAATTACTGGTGCGTCTGGTGAAGTCACGTTAATGGCGTTAAAGGCAGAATTCGAAATTTCAATATCCTCCATTAAAGGCGGGACGCCTATAATATCTAAAGCGCTAGTAGCGTTATTATCTCTTCCTAAGCCTGCATTTCTTATAGATACATGTGCTAATATAGACATCGAAGTTGGTACATATAGTGTGTTTTCCGCAGTAAGTATTCTTTCAAACACAGCATTTTCAAATCGTATGCCTCTCCAATGAATTCCAGAAGTTCTTAATTCATTATCGTCATGGTGTGGCTGACATTGAATCGCGAGGTCAGGATGATAATCACAAACACCCGACCCCAGTTGTCGTGAACCCCAGTCACATTGAAATAGGTCGTACTCTGTGCCTTTACACTTGGGTTCCTCAAATAAAAGTCGTGCTCGCCTTCCTGGTTGGCGATCCATCCAATTGTAAAACGTTCCGCCCATGAAGCCTAATTGCCTGCATGCTGTTTCCATGTCGTTTATAGTCCAACTGGAATAATATACAGTAAATTTTTATCATTCCTGAATAAAATCTACGAATACTTATTTTAATAACTTAATTTCTTACTTTCTTGAGTTGGTACAAACAGATCTCCATTGTCCTCTGTGTAAAAGTTGTATTCTTCCAGCTAAAATTGAGGGCCCATCGACTAGACGTATATCAGGAAATGGTTTTGATTGTTCTTGGGGCTCTTCTGTGCTTGTGAATGTTATAGTACTACCATGTTTACCCTGAAAAGGAAATTTGAATAATTTTATATTTTTGTCAACAATGTTGAAGGTTGTGTCGTTCTATCAGTAATAAGTCCAACTAATACAGTCGGCAAATAAAACAACAATATAAATAATGTAAAACAAAATGTTTAGTCGGTTTACCGTTAAATAGATAAAAATCAGAGTCCAATCGGAGTCCAATATCGAACGAAGATTGTGTAAAGTAAAAAATAAAATATAATAATAATAAAAGTAGCGCATACAGTACTATTGTAATTATTCAAAGTTGATGCAAGTCTTTGTTTTTACTGAATAGTTTTATTGTATTTTGAAAATGCCCTTATACACCGGAACTCAAGCGTCCGTTCGTACGTCCGTCCAATTTTGATACGCATCGCCCCGATTTACATCACTCCATTAAGCGTATCGAGGTCTAGCGAAACGCTGCGTTTTGCGTAAAAAGATAATGTTGAAATATCTCTGTTTCTTTTAATTTTCTTATTCGTTTGTTCAATCGAGAATTTCAAAAATAGTTTTTAAGTCCGTTTTTTTTTAAATTTTATATATTTTTATTCACACAATTGGAAAGTATACATGACTAGAGGGCGCGCGCGGCTTCGCCCGCTTATTAGGAGTGAATTCTAAAAAAACCACGAAACACGTGTTCAATAAAATATTTTTAACAGACTGAATTTAAATTTTTATAAAAATCGGTGGCAATTTAAAAAAAAATCCATATAAACTTTCAACCCCTTATTTGAACCCTTAGGAGGAGAATTCTTAAAAACCATGAAACACGTGTTCAATGAAATATTTTTAAGAGTCTGAATTTCAAATTTTATAAAAATCGGTACAGATTAATTTTTTTTTCCATACAAACTTTCAACCCTTATTTCATCCCTTTAGGGTTAAAATTTTTCAAATTCCCTTCTTAGTGGATGTCCAGAATATAAAAATAAACATCTGCCCAAATTTCACGTTTCTACCATCAGCGGTTACGGCTCTACGTGCGTCTTACCTCAGTCAGTCAGCACAAGTCCTTTTATATATATAGATAATCGTTAGTTCAATTCCATTCATGTTATAAATAGAATTTAGATTTTTTTTTTCATTATGGCGAGAAAAAGCATTCGTTAAAAATGGGTGTAGAGCAGAAAAGAATATACCTTAATACTAAGTGGTACTTAACAATCGTAAAGTAAAACAAATATACTAGTATAACTAAATAGTTGATGTTTAAAAAATAACCTAACAGTTTGAATTAATTACATCACATAAATAATTTAGCAACGGTGGACCGCCGGCCGGTATGTCTAAATAAGAAAATATTTTATCGAAATATAGTTCTTATCTAAGTATATTTAGAGTAATAAATAAGTTTTAGCGTGGTCTACCATTCCATATAGGGGACAGTGGTTCGTGACGGTGTGAATGAGAATTGTGAAAAGGCAGGAAGTCATCGTGAAGTGCAAGGGCGCATTAGAACGTGGACTGCGCGTGCGCAGGTTATATTACATCATACCATCAATTTTTTCATATATAGATAAAGGTCAATATCTAGGCGACCGACTGTCACTTCTATTTATATAACGTGTAAATGAAGGGCACTTTATCTTATGCCCTTCAGCTTATAATTCTTTTTAAGTTTTTAATTAGTAAAGAATCGTCTGATTTGATTGATCATACATACAAAAGGAGAATCTCTTGTAGCTATGATTATATATATATATATATATATATATATATATATATATATATATATATATATATATATATATATATATATATTTGTTACATACATAAGTTTCCTGGACTTAGGGTGCACCTAACAATAGAAAATGCGAACTAAACATTACAATGTATTTCTGTGAAAGTGAAAGATCAAATTTCATATTTTTTTATTAAACATGTATATCAAAAAAGGAAGCTTACATTAACAAATCGATTTTCAGAACGTCAACTTTCTAATATGAGTCATAATCACTTTCTCGGCATAAATCCTATCTAAATGTATACATTTTTTCTTTCATCTTTAAATGGAAATGCACCCGAATTTAGATCGGACCCAATACCATCGTATGCATAGTTAAACTCGGCGCACCGTGCCACAACTGCGTAACATATTTATTTCCAAACGACAGATCCATAGACCGCAATGAATCAAGCAACTTAATAATAGTGTATTGGAGATACTTAATAGTAGTCTCTCCAACGAAGTAGAACGATCACAGGCATAATTTTGTCCAAGTCGTTAGTGTAATTTTTGAGGCAGGTCGGTTTTCCGTTAAGTCACGCCAAGTCGGTTGTACGTTGAGACAAAAAATCTATGATAGGGTACGTATTGTGTGACTCAATTGATGCTATATTGAGGACAATGCAAGGACGCAATGCACGAATTGTTTTTTTTTTAGGAATTCATATCACAGTTTAACAGTTTAGAGATTTTAAGAAATGAGAGTAGGTATATATTAATTTTATTAACTTACTGCACAACCATGGGCACAGGAAGAGAGTGGTCCTGCCCACCCCAGAATAGCCTTCCCGCAGATAATTTTTTTCTAGCTTCAATTTGCACCCTACACATAGCAGAGTAGGCAGAGGAAACTTGGGAATCTAGATTTAAAACACTCTGTTCTAATTAAATTAACTTTGAATTCTGGAGGCATTGAGTGTTGATTGGCGAAACTAAACGACACGCTTTGCTTCGTTGCCAGAACAAGAAAATATTAAATATTTCATTCCTCCGAGTAGGAATCGAACCCACAATATGTAATTCAATTGATATTTGTATATGGCGTCAGTATCGTAGTTATTGACAGTTGGCACATACAGTTACCGCTTTATGGCTATAAAGTGGGTGTTATGAGGCCAGTCGTGGCGCAGGGGCACAAGGTGTGACTGTAAAACCGACTGGTTGTGGGTTCGATCCCCACTCGAGGAGATGAAATATTTACTTAAATTTATATTTCCATTTCTTCGCTCTGGTGTAGAGGACAAGCGCGGCGTTGAGTTCTGCCACTCAACACGCAATGCCTCCAGAATTCGGCAGAAAGTGGGGAACGGAGTGTTGCCCGGACTGACATATTATAAAAATAAAATACATCAGGACCTGTCTTGCTAAAAATTCTTTTATTTGATTTATATTTTGATTTACACCACCTGCGAGGCATGAAATAACCGTCGGATTCCATGTTGTGAACAGACTTCCGGCAAACAACGATTCTTGGCGTCGCGTGGAATTTTAAATAAGTTACGTACAAACGCACTATCGTTGAATAAGTTATATCGAAGTTGATTTTAAATAGCTAGTTTGAAGGTCCTTTTAAATTGATGTATGAAATGTATTATATCTAACAAAAGTGCCAAAATTTTGATTAGTTTTATTTAATCTACTGTGGTTTTTAGGGTTCCGTACCTTAAAAGGTAAAAACGGTACTATTGTAGGATGGGATAATATCTATGTAAATCTGATGTTTAAGTTTGCCATTTTTTTTAAATATAAATGGTATCTATGGACAAAAGATATATATAAATGCGGTATGTCTTAGTCATTAAACTGAAGATGGTGTTCGTGCTTTCGCTGATTTCTCTTTTAGTTTACTTTTTAAGATAACCGGGAAAGGACTTGTTATAAAGTAACTCTAGCTTGCTCTAGATTTACTTATAATAATAAATATTGGGTGCCAGTGCCTGAAGAATAAGCCGTCATATCTAAATAATTCTGCTTTGTAATCGTTAATGCATAAATGATAATTAGAAACCCTCAATTAAAAAAGCTCTAATAAATAAAAAGCAACTGGAAAAAAGTGATAAACATCACACTTTCGATTAGGTCATCCTTTGAGCAAAAAAAATCGAATCAAATCGGTCATCCGTTTAGGAGCTATAAGGGTACAGACCATACATACATATATACAGATGCACTCATATATAAGTCCATATTCACCCCTCTATTTTTGTAAGGGGTTAAAAATTGTTGTACGTTTTATGATTAAAACTTAAAACAATAATAAAGATAAAAGAATCTAACAATTATCACGTTCATACTAATAGACGCGAACTGCGAAGTAATCTGGTCACGGCTTCACGCACCAAATACGTTAGGTTACTAACCTTACTTGTATATATGAATTATCGATAACACAATGTGTTAATCGATTATGTAACGAGTTAATACGAATTAAAAGGTTTAATCTTGGTACTTAGCTTCAAGCTGTTTCCCTAGCGGGGTAGTCAGAGGACGGAGCGCCAAACGGTCTACGTACGGTCTCTGCAAACCTCTTTCGCCTCGTCCATTGTCATCAACCTCTTTATACATGCTCCCCGGCGGATCCTCATGTTTTTACGTGACGTGTTTCGAAGGTCAACCGAGCACTCCGCCTACCTCTCTTACCGCTAAATGTTATATTTTGCTCGTATTAATTCAAAAGATAAGAGGAGCGATACCTTTTCATAGAAATAATTATTATATTCATATAGGAACCGTTTACACTATCTATTTCATAATTCATCAATTATTTAATTTCATAAAAAAGTATTAATTATTAATTTTATTGATTTAATTGGGTTATTATTAATTAAATAACCTAATATTTATATTTAACCCTTGACATAAAAAGAGGGGTAAGTTTGAAATATCTGTTCGTATGTTTGTGTGTCTGTATGTATGTGGCACTGTTTCTCCTGAATTAATGAACCGATTTGAGTCTGGTTTTTTAATCGAAAGCCTTGTTCATCACTGTGATTCTTAATAAGTAGTTTAAGAGCTACAAGCATTTTGCCAAGATAAGGTAGTAGTATTTTCGGTCTCGGGGTTTTTTTTTATTTTATTTTTTTCTAGTTAGTGAGATAAATTCCGTTAACTGTAAAACGTTTCTATATCCGATCAGAGAGACTGCAACATTGCAAAAAACACTATTAACCTTGATCTCAATAACTTTTAAACATATGGCTGACATTTATTGTTGGGAAATCACTTTTGTCAATAAAATATGTCACTATCATATATTTTTTAGCTTAATGTTGTATCCCGCACATAGCAGGGTAGGCCGAGAGAACTTGGGAACCTAATGTTAAGACACTCCACCTCCCATTAAGACATTTCCGTTCCCCACTTCCCACCGAATTCTTAGAGTTTTTCAAGCAAATCAACGTCACGCTTCGTCTCTTTACCAGAACAAGAAATAAAAAAATGAAATATGTTACCCCGAGTAGAAATCGAACTCACAACCGCCGCGTTTACACGCTTGTGCTTATGCGCCACGACGGCTTCTAGTAATATTAATGACAATAATTATAAATAAAATATTTCAAATGACATTTTTATAAACATTCAGGGCAGAAACTTCACGCTTTTCATGGGCACTAGCAGACCGGGACGATGGTATCTCGCGACAAATCTTTGTCACACCATGGCAACACCATGCCATTGTCCCGTTTACGGTTAATCTTTTTGAGATTTTATATCGTGTTGGAACCTTTTTTGTGATGCACAATGGATAGTTATCATTTAGTATAGCCAATACAATGGCCGTGGTTCTTTATGATGATATAAATAGTTTAAAAAAATATAAACTTAATATTTAATTAGAGAATAAATGTAAAAACATACTAAGCTTTATCAATAAATCGATAGGTTCCTGCTGCAAATTAAGTTCAAATATAATTTTAAAAAAATTGTTCCTCAGATAAAGCTTTGCAAGGTCCTTTTTTACTAGGTTATAAAATATAAAAGTCTTGAAATTTTGCAACAAATAGTGAAGTTACAATATGTTTTTTTAATAAGCTTATTCCGTACACAGCAGGGTCGGCAGGGGAATCTAGTGTTACGTCACTCCGCCAAGTTCTGTGATGTGGGGATCGAACCCACAATCAGTCGCGTTTACAGTCACACTTTATGCCTCTGGGCCACTTCTGGCCGCAT
Source organism: Heliconius himera (assembly GCA_021202915.1). NCBI lineage: Eukaryota > Metazoa > Arthropoda > Insecta > Lepidoptera > Nymphalidae > Heliconius > Heliconius himera. The sequence goes on along the minus strand of JAJHJA010000816.1, from coordinate 53,207 downwards.
AATATGAAATTTCAAGACATTTTATGTCATTTATACCATCATATATTACTGTGTAGTATTAGAACGTTGCTAAGAGCAAGGCAGAGATTATGCAAACGGTTTCGCTGAACAAGTCGCATTGCATTAAAGAACACACGACCGCGACATTTAGACATTTTAAATGTTGCATAGCAATACATCAAAAAACATATTTTTAAATAAAAATGGAAATCTAATTTGCTTATAGAAATATGTAAGTATATGTATTTACTTCCCAAAAAATAACGTGTCTTTTCAGTAATTTAATTTCGTTTAAGGTTCTAAAAAAAGCTTAAGCGTTCTTGCAATCTAAATAATACATAGGTATATTAAGATAACAAGAACGCTTAATAATTCTAACTAATTACCGTATTCGAAAAGTATGTAATTCACTTGTTTCATTATCGTGCTAAAATATTACCTTATTGAGTGAGTTTCCCCTGCGCCACTATGGAAATTTTATTTTTTTATGGAAAAGATAAGGCAAACGAGCGTTCGGGTCACCTGATGGTAAGTAGTCACCGCCGCCCAGGACCTTGTGCAAGACCAGAGGAGCTACAGGTACGTTGCCTTTAAGGTGGAGATAGACGCATTTTTTAAAGGTATTCATGTCGTACCGACCTGGAAACACTGCCGCGGGTAGGCCATTCCAAAGATTCGTGGCACGTGGAAGGGAGATCCTACGAAACCGCACAGTAGTGGAGTGCCACGTATCCGGGTGATGTAGAAAATATTTAAATCTAATCAATTTTCCAAATATAAATCACAATATTTAACAATCTTTACAAAGTTTTTAGTATCTGTCTAGGTGTAAACAAAGGAACCTCCATACATTTCGAAATCCATTCAACATTTGACAATAGACTTTTGTTTTTGTGCATTACCAGCCAGGGTAGGCTGTTGCAATTAAAACAATCGCTGTTGATTTTATTATATAGGTGTTTATATATAAAATAATTTAACATTTTTTTGTAATTTTTAAGGATTTCCTCAATAAGATGCTTACTTTTTTTCTTGGCTTCACGCTCTATCAATCACATAGCAGGGTAGGCAGAGGGAATCTAATGTTAAGACACTCCGTTTTCCACTTTGAGGTTATATTAATGGATATAAGTATACTTACTTATACACAAATAATTTGAAAGTCCTCATAAAACTTTGTTCCATATTTTTATTCTTTTATTTTTGTGATTCCACTGTGATCTTATTCCTCTATTTGGCATCCACTTCCAGTGGTTGGCTGGAAGAGACTTCTTTTAGAAATAAGCCCGCCATTATAAACATATCTTTTCAACTATATTTTACTATTTATTTATATGTACAATAAAGAATATATACGTATATACGGAGGAATTACAGTTAAAGCAACAAAAGTATATCAAATGCAATACCGCGATTGCGGTTCGCAACTCTAACCTGTCGCCGGTGCCAGAGTAGTGTACCAATAACTGTATTGTAATTTGCGAGGAACGTGATACTTACCAATAATGAGGTTTACTTCAATTTGTTAGGCTTTGAAATATCTTTTTTATTATTTGTTATGTGCTAGACAGCTATAAATATAATGATTCTCGTCGCTATAAATTGTCGTGAAACTCTATTTATCTATACATAGTGTGTAGTATAGATGACGATGATGATGACGAGTTCATTTGGTCCAATGCGAAAACCTTGGGAACTACTAGATCGATATAAAGAATTCCTTTTGTTTTGATTAGTTAATTTGCTGAGGAAGTCTGTAGACTATGGTTATCATATTACGTTAATCATTTCGATGTAACCCATTGTATCCGTCAGTTCAAAGCCACATTGGACACTTTGAATGAAAATGTCTGGTGCTGATCTTTGATTTTATTCATTTTAAATCGTATGAGAGATGATTTGGATTATTTTAGTTCTTTCCTTCGATCAACTATTCATATGAATAGTTTATAAGAATATTAGAGAGACATTGATATTTATATGCATAGTATATTAGACATCGCAGTGGTATTACTAGACTGCAGGGAAACAATTCTTTTTATCACCTTATAACAGAAAGTAAAAAAACCCAAGGCTTGCATGCAGACAAAAAATATGTTCGTACAATATCTTGTTATGATTATTTACCGTATTATAATCTATTATTTCTCACATTTTTTTTGTAATTTTTCTAGGTAACTTGTCGAAGCAAAAGTGAATGTATGTACATATATGCAAATTTATTATTCAATAGCTTATAAAAACAAAACCAGATCGCACTTGTCACTTGTGTGTTCTCACTTGTGTGTTGTGATATCTTTAGACATTGAACTCGTTTTCAACGTGCAAGATATGTCTTAGAATTCGCTAGCATGATGGCGTAACATTATTTATACATTACTTTTATTTGTATTTTAGAAATTATTTAAATTATTCGTATGATTTATTCTGATTTAAGGTAAAATTTAAATAATCACAAAGAAATCGTTTTTAGCTATTTATAGATAATAAACTAATTTATCAACCTATGCTATAATAAACTATAAAAAGTTCCGTTAATATTTCTTCCAAGTGAATATATCCAGAATATCCAAAAAATAATAATTTAAGTACGAAACAGTAAAAAGAAACGCATATCATTTACCATTTTTTGTTTTAGAAAAAAAAAAAATCTGTAATAAATTTTGTGCAAAATCTTACTAATATGAACAATTTTTGCCGCAGTACGATCAAAGTGTAATATCTAGATGAGTGCTAATAAAACTAGTCCGATGTTTATCTTAACAATTGAATGAACTGGTTTTATGTAACTTTCCGTGGGATAAAAATAAATGTAATATTCATTCTGATACTAGATAAGCATCTTCTCTAATTTTCTTATAGTCATGGGAATATGGAAAGAAATATATTTTGTTTTATAGGAAAGAAACAATATTTTCCTCCGCTCCGGCAATAGACAAAGCGCGGCGTTGAGTTCCGCTCTTCAACATTCATGGTCTCAAATTCGGCGGAGAGTGAGGAATAGCGTCTTAGCTCCTGTCTCCTTCTGCCTACCCTGTTATATATATGCTGGTTACAACGTGAAACTAAAAAAAAATGTTTTTTCAGCTTTACGCTTTACCCCTTAACAACAGAGTGAGCAATAGTATTTTGTAACGACACATGTTGTACTTTTACTATGACTGCTTCGAGTGGTAAAACTCGACTCTACTATTTTACCAATTTGTTTCAAGTGGAAATTGAACGTACAATAAATCGTATTTACATTCTGATGCTGTGCTGCTGCGCTACCATGGCCGCAATGATGTCGTTTGATGTATTTTACATAGAAATTACATTGACCAAAACGAAGACAAAACGATGTTTACTTTTTAAAACTTTACCACAGGAGCCTTGTCTTATCATTACATTTAGGTTAATCTCTTTTCGTGGTTCGTTTTTTAGAATTCCGTACCTAAAAACTTAACACGGAACCACTGTCACTAGGCCCGTTGTCCCTCTATCTGACTACCTGTCTGGTGACAGACTGTCATGAACCGTGATAGTTAGATGAAATTTTCACAGATAATATATCTATCTCTGTTACCGCTATAACAAACAACAAATACAAAAAGAACCTTTCATGAGCGAGCCCAACTCGCGCTTTTTATTTAAAAACTACATGGACGTTGTCGATTCAAACCATATAATATGTAAATATAAATAATATGATCGTGGATTCTTTTCTATCTTTAAATGTTTGTCATGTGCTTGTTTTAGTTAATCAAATAAGGAGGATCAGTCACAAAAACATTATTTCTGTTTCGATAAAGTCTAAGTGAAGAACAGAGAGATACGTGATTTCACTTCATTCGTCCCTAGAAGTATTGATTATAAAAAAAAAATAATATACTTTTTTCATAATCCGCACATTAGGGTAGAGATAACATAGTGTTAGGACACTCCGTGCGAAAAATTTAAGTTGCAAAGACCGGGCGAAAATTGTCCCCGTCATAGTGCATTAATGTATACAACTGCAATGATACATGCAATGACAGGATACGCTGTCAAGGTGCAGGATGTCGTAAAACATGGTCACAAATCTACAAGAGGGGAGTTCATAGGAAATGACTATAACCTATGAAATATTCGCATAAATAAAGATAAGTCTAAAAATCTAGAATTTTTTTTTATATTGTGATAAGATTTATTATATTAATCTTGAGGCTGGTTTGGATTTTATAAAAGATTAACGGGCCCGGCGGACGTTGGCCTGCGCTGAAAAGAAGCGATGGCGAAGCGAGGTCGTAATATAATATCGATAGCCGACACTATTTTATTTACATTTTTTTCAAAGTATCCAGCAAACCATTTTAATATATCCCCAACACTATTTAAATCGGTCCAAATTATTAAATACAAAAAAATCAGCTTCACGCTGCATCCCGCACACAGCAGGGTAAGTAGAGGGAATCTAATGTTAAGACACTCCATTACCCACTTTCCGCCACAGTTTGGAGACATTGCGTGTTGAGTGGCGGAACTCAACGCCGACAACGGCTTTGCCTCGACACCAGAGCAAAGAAATGAAGATATACATTTAAATAAATATTTCATGTCTTCGATCGAATCCACAACCAGTCGAGTGCAAACTCACACTTTGTCCCCCTGCGCCACGACTGGCCTCAAATTAGTTATTTAAAAATAAAACATTATTTTCTAAAAAAGAATAGGTTATATTGGTTCCTTATATTATGTATCTAGATAGGTTTGTTATGTAAACTGCGTAAGTCAACGTTAGCTGTAGTTATGCAGCTGCATAAAACACTGCGACTTATTACAACATTAACTTTACAAAGAACACGACTTTCAAGAATAAGATGAGTAAAAGCATGCTAGCTGTTACATAAATATCATAAAACGTGTGAAAAAAGTAAAAGTAGATTTTTTGTTTTATGCACTTTGCAGGCTAGGCAGAGGGATCCTGAAAACCTAGGGTTAACACACGTAACTCAACGCCGCGCTTTGTCTTGTTACCAGAGCGAGGAAATGAAAACAAAAATTAACATCACTAACAAAAGTAAAACGATGTATATTTATTTTTCTAATAAAATCAGGCTAGGTTTTGCTCCTAAAACGCTAAAATAACTTAAAGATAAACATTTTCTTTACTTTTCCAATGTACACACATAAAAAAGGTATAAAATTAAAGGCATTTTATTAAGTAAATCTCAGGCAGCCAAAGAAGACTGCTTTACCTGTCTAGTACACACTAATAATTTAAAGCCATCGTTCCGAGTCAGTACCATTGCACTATTTCACAAACGTGACTGTAGAAGTTAACAATAGGTTCGTTAACCTGCTAGTATCGTTTGTAAAGAGATCGTCCCTTCAAATGTCTTGACTTTAAAGGCTTTACTCTACTGTAGATTTACATCAATATAAGCTGAATTATGATAAATATTTGAAATTTGTGAAAGTAATAAAAGTTGTGGTTCTTTCTGTTGAGTTTGATTTAAATTTCACTTTTTAGCCAAAACATAATGTTGTGTAAAATTAAAACAATTTTAAAGATACTTATTTGGAAAACGTATAAAAATTTGAACGTAGCGGGACTCAAACCCGCGCCTCCTGGAAACCGACCAGATTCAAATTTTTGTACGTTTTCTAAATAAGTATTTTTCTTTCTGAAGTGTGGAATAACACTTTAAAAATGTTTAAAAAGATTATAAAGATGTTTTGATCACTTAGATAAAGTGTGAACTGAGCTATCTAACAACATTTTCTGTAAATAGCCAAAATTAAGAACTAATTAGGAGATGGATAAAAAAGTAAATTTTGATGATGATGATTTTTATTTCAGTAATATTTTAAATATTATCCAAAGAAAAATAAGTAAAAATAAATCAACATGGACTTGTTACTGCAATATTTTACACAATAAGAGTGGATCGATCACCGTACATAATTTTACAGCGAAAGTTACTAAAACTTTCTTTGTATCCAATTTGCGGGACATTGATCTTGCGAAATAATATTATGCGATTTTGTACATATGAATATCAGTTTGCTTTTAAATTTCAAATAAACATTGAAAACCACAATAAGCTCAAAATTTGTAGTTACATTATTGCTATTGCAGTAGCGGAACCCAACGCCGCTGGGTTTTCACTTTTGCCAGGAAAAAGAAATGAAGTCAGTCTGTCAGTCAATCAGGATGATTTATCACGAGTTCACATGGAGATATCAACCTGAAATGAATATCACATATTCTGGTCAAACTTCTAAGTCAACGCAATTAAAAGATACGAGCGTATGTATCATTTTGTATGAAATTCGTCACGTAATCAAAACCTATAGGGTACTTCCCTTGGCCCTACAAATATGAATATTGGCAATAATAACTTAAAGTAGGACCTGCCTACAAATAAAGAAAAAAATCAAAAAACAAAAAAATACAGAAAAATCCTTACAAACTTATAACTGTAGTTAATTTTATACAAAATGAATACATACATACATCCGCAAACTTAAGTTTGTCAACTTTTAAAAATTGTACTTCTCGTTGCCATACAACCCTGAAATTGGTACGGAATCCTCGGTATGCGAGTCCGACTCGCATTCGACCGATTTTTATTTAATATTTACACTTCCGTTTATACACCTAATAGTTCATACAAGCATCATTTTTATCTCCCAGTAGCATCCCATTGATACGCAGTAGTCAGAAATATAATGACAATAACATAATTAAAGTTCCATATGATTTATTGTTTAGTGAACCGCTATGTTAATTTTATAAACACCTGTCTGTTCTAAGAAAAGTCCGTATGCTTTTGATAATTTAAAAAAATAAAATAAAGCAGGGTGGTAGGCAGAGGGAACCTAGTGTTAAGACACTCCGTTCCGCATTTTGCCCGCCGAATTCGGAGATATTGCGTGTTGAGTGGCGGAAGACATCGCCGCGATTTGTTTCGTAATACAGTAGCTGATAACAGCAGGATAGTAAAGGAAGTCACAAGATACTATGAGTTAGTGTGAAATGACTTATCGTATACGTAAACATGACTAATAATCATAATAACTTATTCACTGTGGATGTTACCTACATTAATACCATGACTTTCATAAGCCGAATTATAAATTGGATTAATATTAAAATTACGAAACATAAACGTTTCGTGTTACTACTAATACAGGTGGTTATAGGATCACATATCTTCCGAAATAATATTTATCTATATATATAAAAGGACTTGTGCTGACTGACTGAGGTAAGACGCACGCAGAGCCGTAACCGCTGATGGTAGAAACGTGAAATTTGGGCAGACGTTTATTTTCATATTCTGGACATCCACTAAGAAGGGAATTTGAAAAATTTTAACCCTAAAGGGATGAAATAGGGGTTGAAAGTTTGTATGGATTTTTTTTTAAATCTGTACCGATTTTTATAAAAATTTAAATTCAGACTGTTAAAAATATTTTATTGAACACGTGATTCGTGGTTTTTTTAGAATTCACTCCTAATAAGCGGACGAAGCCGCGCGCGCCCTCTAGTTATCTATATATATAAAAGGACTTGTGCTGACTGACTGAGGTAAGACGCACGCAGAGCCGTAACCGCCGATGGTAGAAACGTGAAATTTGGGCAGATGTTTATTTTCATATTCTGGACATCCACTAAGAAGGGATTTTGAAAAATTTTAACCCTAAAGGGATGAAATAGGGGTTGAAAGTTTGTATGGATTTTTTTTTAAATCTGTACCGATTTTTATAAAAATTTAAATTCAGACTGTTAAAAATATTTTACTGAACACGTGATTCGTGGTTTTTTTAGAATTCACTCCTAATAAGCGGACGAAGCCGCGCGCGCCCTCTAGTTATCTATATATATAAAAGGACTTGTGCTGACTGACTGAGGTAAGACGCACGCAGAGCCGTAACCGCCGATGGTAGAAACGTGAAATTTGGGCAGATGTTTATTTTCATATTCTGGACATCCACTAAGAAGGGATTTTGAAAAATTTTAACCCTAAAGGGATGAAATAGGGGTTGAAAGTTTGTATAGATTTTTTTTAAAATCGGCACCGATTTTTATAAAATTTTAAATTCAGACTCTTAAAAACATTTTATTGAACACGTATTTCATGTTTTTTTAAAATTCACCCCCTAAGAGTAAGGGGTCGAAAGTTTGTATAGAAAAATCTTTAAATCACCATCGATTTTTATAAAAAAATTAATTCAGACTGTTAAAAATATTTTATTGAACACGTGTTTCGTGGTTTTTTTAGAATTCACTCCTAATAAGCGGGCGAAGCCGCGCGCGCCCTCTAGTCTATATATATAAAAGGACTTGTGCTGACTGACTGAGGTAAGACACACGCAGAGCCGTAACCGCTGATGGTAGAAACGTGAAATTTGGGCAGATGTTTATTTTCATATTCTGGACATCCACTAAGAAGGGAATTTGAAAAATTTTAACCCTAAAGGGATGAAACAGGGGTTGAAAGTTTGTATGGATTTTTTTTTTATCTGTACCGATTTTTATAAAATTTGAAATTTAGACTCTTAAAAATATTTCATTGAACACGTGTTTCATGGTTTTTAAGAATTCACCCCCTAAGGGTTCAAATAAGGGGTTGAAAGTTTATATGGAAAAATCTTTAAATTGCCTCCGATTTTTATAAAAATTTAAATTCAGACTGTTAAAAATATTTTATTGAACACGTGTTTCGTGGTTTTCTTAGAATTCACTCCTAATAAGCGGGCGAAGCCGTGCGCGCCCTCTAGTTTATATATAAAAACACACCGCGCATTAATAGAGGCGGCAGTGGCACAAGCGTGTGACTTTAAACGTGACAGTTGTGCTTTCGATTCCCACTCGGGAAAGAATTATCATTTATTAATATTTTCATTTCTTCGCTCTGGTAATAAGACAAAGCGCAGCGATTTTCGCCACTCAACACGCAAAATTTGTTGGACAGTGGGGAACTGTCTGTCTGTGGGGAGTGTCTTAACACTAGGTTCTCTCTGTCTACCATATTATATGCGGTGTATCCCGCATAAAGCTGAACACACATATAAAACAATATGTACGGCAACACAATAAGGAACGGAGTTATGATACACTTCGATTATATTGATAAAATTGTTGTTTTAATAGTTGTGGGTGCGATATTTCGCACGATAATACATTTAAAGGAAAACAAATATGAAAAAAAAATCTTTAAAAAAAATTTCGATCAACAAACTATTAAAGAAAAGCTAAATCAATAGCTTCACTATATAGAATTGAATTCCGTAATCTAATTCCATATTACAAGGTCTCAGTTATACCTTAAACGGAAAAGGCTCGCTAATTCCGCTAAATTGTTACTTAACGTTCAAGGCAGGTCGTTCCTTATTTAGGAATGGCATTACAAATATTGAAGGTACTCGTTCGTATAAATTTATATAGAAAATTTAATTATTATAAGATCGAAGTTTTTGTGGCGCAGTGGGCCAACTTGTGAGTGAAAAGACGGACATCGTGGGTTTGATTCCCACTCAGCAGCATATGCAATATAAAAAAAATATAGTAAAAAAATCAGCTTCACCCTGTATCCCGCACCCAGCAGAGTAGGCAGAGATATCATAAGTTATTCCATTTCCCCCATTTCCCCGAATTTTTCAAGGAATTGCGTGTTGTGGGACGAAACTAAACGCCGGGCTTTTGCCTTTATGCTAGTGAGAAGAAATGAAAATATTAATAAATAATAATTCATTGCCTCGAGAGGAGATTGCATCCACAACCGTCGCAGGGGTACAGTCACACCCTTGTACCCCTGCGCTACCACGGTCTCCAAAAAATCTTATAGTCGTATACTGTTATGGGTTCGATGCTTACTCAGGGTAAGCTAACTTAAAACAGTTAAAATAATACAGATCGTTTGTCAATGTCATTATAAAAATTTGAATTTACCTCACATATTAAACATACCAATAGTGATGTTGCCCACCTTCCGGTTATTTATATAAATTTTTGTAGTAGCTTTCGATAAAAAAAAACAAAGTCAATCCTCGCGTTTCACTTGTGCTGCAACGGTTGAGTCATATATCTAGTGTACCTACAGTCTATATATTACATTACGCGGATAAGAACAGGCATGTTTGTATTGAAAAGCAAAATATAGATTCTGTATTTGTTAATCACTAAAATTGTAAATTTAATTATTTTTTATTTTATGAGGATTTTTGGTGACAGTGGTTGTTTGAACTCGTGGTGATTGAGGGTTCGATACCCCTTAGTGGGAATGATGATATTAAAATTATTTTCTTCTCCCTGCACATGTAAGGTAAGATTTCTATTTAGTTATTTCTAATAGATACTGATTGGAGAATTGAATTGACATCCCACAGGTTGTAGGCTACAACTAAAATACATATTACATACTTTTAGGAAAACGTATAAGAATTTGAACGAAGCGGGTTTTGTATCCGCGCCCCTTGGAAACCGTCCAAGCGCCCTAACCGCTAAGCCATACGTTCTTACATCGAAATTCTTATACGCTTGTTACAACTTATTTATGTTGTTAGTATCTCTGAAGGGGATTTTTTCAAGTTTCCACCACCCAAAGATAATTTAAGAATTATCATTTGGCACACATAACAATTTTAAAGTGTTATTCCACACTCCAGGTTCCCTCTGCCTACCCCGCTGTGTGCGGGATACAGCGTGAAGCTGATTTAATTTGTTTTTTTTTTATTAAATTACTAAGGTTATAAGTATCGATGTATAAGAATTAAACAGTAAACGATGAATCAGAACTACCGTCACTTACTTCCAAGGTTAGCCAGTGTTCATTCCGTGAGATGTCAAATAACTGAGACCAGTTAACTGCAAGTTAACTGTATATAGCATAGTTAAATTACTTTTTAGATAATAGGTCATTGACAGGATAGGGTAAATTTAGATACGGCTTTAAACCTTTTTTTAACTTTGTGTATAGGCTCATTCGTTAGTTGACTTTGAGGCTGATTAGTTGGCCGATTGATTTAATATAATTTAAACAACTAATATAATTTAAACAACTTGACTTGTTTAAATTATATTAGAAAAAAATACAACGTAAACGAAGCATGTGCAATGTCAACGACTTTATTTGAGTTTTAGTTTAAATTATTAAACTATAAAAAAATGTGCAGTCCTTATATGATACTCACCGTATACGCCATTAATAAGCTACCATAATTTTATAATCAAATAACCAAGATAACAGATGGTTTACTAAGTACAAGAACCTTAGTTTAAAGAGATGTAGAGATAAGCTACATGCTTCGTCTCTCGTAACAAGATATGGTTTTGATGAGATTTTAACAATTCTATTTTTTTTTTTGCTTAATTATAGGTTATTCAGTGCTATCTTAGTTTACCTCGGAGTCTATAGGGGACAATGAGTCACACCAATGTATTAACAAGCAGCATATATGTATAAAAAATAGGTAGCTCAAGAGAAAAGAATGTTTTTTTTCCTATCTTCAATAATTACTGAGATAATAAACATTAAGTCATACTGAGTCTTGCGAACACTTTCATACATTGGTTCGTTTAGCTCTTGCGGTTATGCCATAAATTTAATTGTTTTTTTTTTATAGTAAACTAATTAATATGTTTAAAAAAACACTCCGTATCATCTGTAGAGTGACGTCACACAGCGATTGGGCTATGAAGCGCAAATTAAAAAAAAAGAGGTGAAACTTTTACAACGTTATAACTTAGGAAATCCTGACCTGATTATGATGAAACAAAAACTATTATTATTTACACGAGTACGCGCATTAAATGTAGTAACTATCATAGAAAAAAAAATATATTTTGGTGTGACTGTTTGAGTATGTAAAAAAATCTTTATTTATACACGATTTAGATAATTAACATATTTGTATATATTGTAAATATTGATTTTTGTTTTTTAATTAGCAGCCGTATTTAACTGTATCTCTACTTGACATGCATTCTCCTATTGCGTATTATTATCTCTTTTTGACCGTACAAACAATCTCCGTACAACGTGGCATTGGCGAAGTGATAAGTGCTCAACTGGCATGCTCGGAACTAAGAACTGAACTGATAGTCGTCCTAATTAAACAATGTCAGTACTTTTGCTGATAAAAAGTTACCTACGAAATTCATACAAAATATTTTGTTATGTTGATTCAGGCGTAGAAATGGGTGTGGAAGAGAAATGTAAAGATTGAAAGTGTTATGGGGCGGTTAGAACATATCTGATCTGATTGTATTTGTTGGGTTCAATTGGAATTCAGGAGTAGGTATAATTTTTTTCAGCTTTACACTGTTTCCCTGAGCACCACCTGAGTACCAGTTTTAAGACATTACGTGTTGAATAACAGAACTCAACACCGCATTCTGTCTACGTCCACTATGGCCAGAGCGGGCAACTAAAAATATTTAAATATAATCACTTCACCAGGTGGATGAGCTGTATTTAAAAAATTATAATATATTTAAGTGTACGAAATAATCTATGCGATTGATCTTTAGTTGTTAGAGAGTCAAGATTATCACAAAAAACTGTCTTAATTTTCAAGTCAAGATTTTGTTTTAATGATAGATTAATAAAAAAAATTGTAGTAAAAAAAAATGTTTTGCTTAACAATATTTCAATCTCTCGATAATTTTATTGAAGTTTTGCTGTTCGCGTAGTAAACCGGATGGTACTACTTATTATAAGAATAAAACTGTCAGAAATATACGTTTTCTGACAATTCATATATTTTTTACTATTTATTAAGAATAAAATAGGAAAGTGAAAGTAGAAACAAGCTAAACCTTCACTATACACCAACAAACACGTAAAAAGAACATTTAAAAAGTAAAAGTATATTAGTAAATAATTCTACCCTTTCCCGGCGAGCCGAAAGTCCACCCCGCTATTAACTCCACGCTCAGTCATTTTTTACCCTCATTATGATAAAACTGGAATCCAACAAAAAACAACCCTTGTGTTAGTGAAAGCATTTTTTTTGGCGCGTGAAGCCTTATTGGGAGAACTTCACTTTGGATAACAATGGTATTCATTTTACTATAGCGAAGTCAAAATATAACAGGTTGTATGTGAATTTTTCAACTGTCGAAGAATAATAGTAAGTTACATCCAAAAATAGTTTCTTTTATGTGTATTTTTTTTATTTTACGCTGTATTCCACATTTAATAGGGTAGGCAGAGAGAGCTAGTGTTACGATACTGCGTTCTCCATTTTTCGCCGAATTTTCGAGACGCTGCGTGTTGAGTAACGGAATTCAATTTCGCGTTTCTCCGCGTAAATAAAAATACTAAACAAGTCATTCCCCCGAGAAGTAATCGACTCCACAACAGTTGCGATTATACAGCCACTCGCTGAGCCACTGCGCCACGACCGGGCGTTATCCGTGTAAACTTACTGTAAATCTATAATATAATAATAAAAATAAATTATACGTGTTATTAATTTATTAAAATTATATTTTAAAATAAGCATGAATTATTTCGTGCTATGATTTGTTCTTTCTTTTAAATCAAATCGAAGCAGAAGGGCACTTATTAACCTATTGGTATCAATCTTAAGTACCTACTAGCCTTGGCCTAATTGATCAATTCTTTCTTTACCCAAAAGTAATCTACAATACAATTCTATACAATGAATGAATGTATGTATGTATGTATGTATGTATGTATGTACACAGTTTCTACAAGGTTTTCACATTTAACGCACCGCTCGGCCGACGCGGCGATCCCACGGTCTACAAATGAAGCATATCTAACGTGCTCTTATAGAATTGAAGGCACAGACAATGACAAAAATTCTGAATTTCAAATAGTTTATAAAATATGTTTATTTGTATATTGACCATCTTCGATATCTTTAAATTAAATAATATAAAACAAAATCTTCCAATCTGTCTAACAACGCAACGAATTTTAAGTATTATAAGTATCATATATGCATGAATGTATTACATAAGTGGAATCCAAGCGGGCGAAGCCGCAAGCGGAACGCTAGTTTTATCTATACATTTATATCTATCCTATAAAACTGAAGAGTTTCTTTGACTGAACGTTAATCTCAGGAACTACTCATACGAATTGACTGATACTTTTTGTATTGGACAGTCAGTCGTTTATCAAAGAAGCGTATATCATTTAGGTTAGGCATTTACAGTCACACTTGTGCCCCTGCGCCACGACTGGCCTCACACAACTCTTAGCTATTTGCTTTTCACCACGCGGACAAAGTCACGAATATATAGGATAGTAGTAATAAAAACGTAACATTCAATTAACATAACATAATATTAATTGAATATTATGTATATAGCTTTAATTACTAATATCCTATATTTCATGTATTAAGTATTTTGTTAGAAGCATTTTAGGTAAATGCTAATTAGGCACTCATAATCTAATAATAATAAAAATGGAGGTAATTCTACTAAGAATATTAACTTATTAAAGTAACTTCTAAAAAATATTATTTACTAAGAAAAATAGTAGTAGTTTTTACCTGCGGCTTCGCTACCGTATACTTAGAAAAGGTAATAAACTCTTACATCGAAACATACTAGATAAATGGACAGTATGTAGTAGAAGATTTTGAATTGGAGCCAGTAGATGTTGAGATAAGTGAATTTAACCGAACATTCTCTTCAATTTTATAATATTAGTTTAGATGTTATAGAAGTATAATAAGTGTTGATATGTAAAAAAAAACAATACGAATGTGGGATTTATATTATACCCATATAATTAATTTCTCCCCCTAATCAGTTCCTAAATAGCAGGGTAAGCAGTACCAGTAACCTAGTGTTAACAATCCGTTCCCCATTTTCTGCCGAATTCGAAAGTTTTGCGTATTGAGTGGCGGAGTTCAACGCCGCGCTTTGCCTCGACACCAGAACGAAGAAATTAATAAATAAATTTGAATAAATAATTCATTTCCTCGAGTGAGATCGAACCAACAACAAGTCACGTTTATAGTCACACTTTGTGCTCCTGCGCCACGACTGGTTTTAATTTCTTCCTAATTAGACTAAAACTAATTCGTTTTACAAAAATTCTGCACTTTTGTAAAACGAATTAGAAAGCAAGCAAGCCCTAAAACAACTTCAAGTTTAAATAAGACTGTTATAAGAAATAATTTAATGAGAAAATAAAGAAAAATCGAAATAATACGTAAATCTTACGTAACACTAATCTTTCTCTCAACACACTCCTACAATTGGGGGTCAGGTCGCGAGTGATTTTTCAATAGGATATAATTCAATCTTAGCTGGGGGTCAGGTCAGCTCAATGTCCTGTCCTGTCTTAGAACATCTGCGCTATGATTCATAAGTCGTCGTATATATTATACCATAACATATTATAGCGTAGAATGTAAAAGTATACAGATTTTAATATGGTATGTGTCTTTTATTGAATGGATTAAAGATTTTTTATGAGAAAATTTTATAATAGGTTAATGTGTTTTTGAAGACGTTTTTAATTTTAACAGGATTAACGTAGATATTAAAATATGTATTCAATTAACTAAAATTTAAAAAAATAAAATCAGCTTCACACTGTATCCCCCGCACACAGCAGGGTAGGCAGAGGGAACCTAGTGCTAAGATACGCCGTTCATTGAAACATTTAAGGTTAAAATTATTAACGATATATTATTCGTACAAAAATAAACTAACATAAAATAAGCAACAAAAATAAAATTACGATTCTTTTTCTTAATTAGCAAATAAAATTATTTTAGCAAAATGGCTAAATATTTATTTAGCATTGTGTATTTCGAGTTATTTGCACCTATTATATTATATGAATAAATATTAGCTTTACGAGAACAGGTGAACGAATCAATAGAGCGCGCGATACTGTTATCAACGACTACTCGTCCTTATCAAACTTAAGCAATTTATCAAGCGTTATCAATCGAAGGGACTGACTTGCTTTGTGGGTAAATGTTTATTAGACTAATGCCCTATTTTAGTAATAGTATCGCTATTTAAAAAATATTTGTTTTATTTCAACACCATTTACAAAAATGACTCATGAAGTCACCTCCACAAGGAATCTCGATATGACATCAACAATATTTATAATTGGATTTTTATAAATAAATTTGTTTTATCTAACTAGAATCTGTTAGATTAGGCAACCTAGTGTTAAGACACTTCTATTCCCCACTTTCCGCCGAATTCTGAAGGCATTGCGTGTTGAATGGCGGAACTCAACACTGCGCTTTGCCAGAACGAGGAAATGAAAATATTAAGTACATAATTTCCTCGAGTGGGAATCGAACCTGTAGCTATTTCATAAGCACGCTGCGCCACGACTTGCCTGTTAGAATTTCACTAGGCAATAAAAGAAAATAATTCATCTAAGAGTACCATGTGCCAATATCTTTTGAAGAATACTATATAGCCTTACAATTATAATTAAAAAAGTATATGTAAACAACAGGATAACATTGATATTGGCTTTTCTGAGAATGTACCTTGTTATAAATAGACAGGAATGCCTCGCACTTTATATATAGACAGGTAAACTAGTTATTACTATAAGGTACAAAGTATAAGTTAAAGTTAATACTTACTATGGCAACGAGCTTTCCCCGTACAGTTATTCCGATCATGGGCGCGAATCTCACTTCTACTCCTGGTTCTATCACCAATTCTCCTCGACTTTCCACTAATAAATCATCTCTGAGGAGGTATGGACTACCCTCGGCTTTCCAAACAGTTCTGCCACCGGCCACTACGCCACCGGGTAGCTCAGTTAGACCTAACGACTTATTTAACATATAAGGATCCTCACCTATCCTAACTTCTTGTGCGTCACAATAAACAAAACACAAAAACAAAACTATCGTCCGCCACTTGTATTTTGTATCACTGAATTGACTATGCCTTTTTTGCACCCCCATCTCTTTGAAACACATTTTGGATTAATTAAAATTCATCTCACTGATACAACCTGACTCCTTATGTTAGCACTTAAGCAAACAACACAGGTACTTTACACAATGACTTATCATACCGACTGTATTAGATATACGATATTTTAATGAATAAAACTTAAAGTATTTTTTAGTGTGAATTAATTGTAAGCGACTTTGTCTGATAAGTACCAAAACAACTAAACAAAGGTGGGGCTGTACTATAGTAGGGAAAAAGCGAAAACACGCGCCTCGGTGACCGACGACCGTTGAACAAAGTAGTTTGGCCGGTTTCGTATCAAATCCCTCCTCCCTGCCTTCCTCCTACCTCATTTGTTTTTACTTGAAAGCCTCCTCCCCTCCATTGCTGTTACTGACGTCACGTCATTTAGTTCATTCACCTTTCACTGATTCGTTCATGTATAGCTTTGAAGGTGTCATTCGTTCAAATTGTAATATAAAATTATAAAACTATGTAAGAGCTAAAAATAATTTATTAATAAAATTTATATTTTTTTGCACCGATAAAACTGTAATTATTAATTTAATATTTATAATTTTAATAAATTAAGTGAACTATAGATTTCATTTAATAGCAAAACTTTTTGCAACTTGCAACACTGACTCGAAGTAGACAATAAAATTTGTTCGTTCTTTCTTTACCGTTCAATCATCAACTTCATTGATCCAGTTTTTCATATTTTAAGTAAATTAAAAATAGTTTTAGTTTCTAAATCGTAAAATAAAACATAACATATAGTTTAAGTGTAGACTTACTTGCACCTACATTAAAAAAAACACGTGAGTATAATTTTTTTGTGGTTACAAGCGGAGTTATTAGCTGGGGTGTCGTGGCATCGTCATTGACGTGACGACATCTTGTTTAATGTTTAGCGCTTTGTATTTTGTATTTATGGATCGACCGCGTCCAATCGTTATCATTTATTAAAATTTAATTGTAGAAATCACCATGAGCTCAGGAGGAACTCGCGTGTACGTGGGCGGGCTCGTCGAGGGCATTAAGAAGGAGGATTTGGAGCGCGAGTTCGATAAATACGGCAAGCTCAACTCCGTGTGGGTCGCACTTAACCCCCCAGGTTTTGCGTTCATTGAATTTGAAAACATGCAGGAGGCGGAGGATGCTTGTATGGCATTGAATGGATTCGAGATGTTAGGAGCTACCTTAAAAGTAGAGTTATCGAGGAAACGAGACGGCCCTCGTCGGGGTGGTGGTAATTTCAGAGGCGGGCGCGGGGGTAACTTCAGAGGGCGTTCCTTCGGAGGGGGCCCTCAGGGCGGCGGCCGGTCCTACGGCGGCGGCAGGCCCTTCAACCGCAACAACCAAGGCAACGGGTACGGCTCAAGCTATGGTGGAAACTCCAGATCTAGGTCACCGATCACTCGATGTTAATTTAATTCTAGCATTTAGTTAGGTTTAGTGTTATCGTAATCTGAAGCCTTCCAAGTGTTAAAATTCAATGTCTGTTTAATACTGGGGGTTAATGCTTCAAAGATGATTAATGAAGTTGATGTCCAAGGAATTAGAGGTAATGTACAGCAATTTGTCCTTATATGCATGTTTATTTTATATTTTGAGGTTATTTTTAGGAATTTTTAAAGTTGATTTCATGTGAATACTAAATTTTGCTACAATTTATAATTTAACTGTCTCACTCTACATACAAACATGGGTTTCTTTAAATAAACCATGACTCTGTTTTATCCATTTTAATGTTACAAACAATGACTTATTACTCATGTTCCATTTATAAATAATCTAAAATTTTCAAATATACTCAATAATATATCAAAAGAATTCCAACATTTTTAATACATTGTAGCACACTTTTCAGTGATGATACAGTTATCTATTCACATTGTCGCTATCAGTATAAAAACAAGATTGAGGCCATTGCTTACATTGTGTTGTTGTGACAATGTGTTAAAATAATTATATAGATACTTGGTTTTGTATATGTTCTTGCCTTAAATATTTGAAAGTTTTCTTTCTCGCTTTGGTAAGAATGCAGAAAGCAGTATGTATAAATTATACCACTCAGCACTCACATCTTTAATATTGAACAGTGTGGAGAATAGAATATCTTTTGGAAAGATATTCTATTCTCCATAATATAGTCTTTTAAGACAGTAGTAGTCTTTTTCAGTTTTTTAAGTCTGGTTGAAAAGTTTTTTTACTGTTGTTGGTTTATAATAAAGGTACATCTTACTCTTAAAAAACTAATATATTTATTATAAAAATAGTGTTTGGTGCTCCATTCTCTTCGACTACCCCTACTACGCTAGGGATACAGCGTGAAGCTAGTATAGTAAATGAAATTTTGATAAGAGCAATGTTTAAACAACTGGTAGTAGAAATTTAGAACAACTAAAATAATTACATGAGAAAGATAGACTATAAATAAGTGTTTAAGTTATTCTTTTGTTGTATTCATAAGTATTAATGAAGTCGAAGGATATGGATATGTATATGTTTTAGTGTAGCAGAAATGAAATTTGTTGTCAAAAATATGTGCCAGTTATAAAAAACTTAGTATTCTGATACTTAAATTTGCAAATAAGCTCCAACTTCATAAGTAAATTTCACAAGACACTCTGATAATGTTAGGTTATTTGCATAGACTACAAAAATAATTATGTTGGTAATTGTCTTAAATACACAGTTAAATATATATTTAGCTATTACTACAGTATTATAAATTCTGCTACCCTATTACAAGATAATTTTATTTAAATTGTTTTAAAATCAAGATTTTCAATATATTAGCATAAAATCATTTAACTACAGTACAACATGCTTTTACGGTTTAAACATAACCTAAAACTTGGTAGATCTTTTTGTGTTGTTTTTTTTTATTCTCAAACTGTATTCTGCACATAGCAGACTAGCCAGGGGTAACTTACTGTTAAAACACTCCATTTTCTTCCTTAGAACACCTGTGTTCATCATAATCTGCTGAATTCTTAAGGCATTGTGTTTCCCTCTATCACAGTAAGATAGGCTGAGGGCACCTAGTGTCAAGACACTTCATTTTATGCTAGCATTTGTTATACTACATGGTGAATGGCGGAACTCGACGCCGCGCTTTGCCTCGTTACCAGAGTGGGGAAATGAACATGTGAGCATCAAACTCACAATCGGCGCATTTATAGTCGCTTGTGTCACTTTGCCACAACAACTTTTGTCTTGTTCTTCATTATGGTTCTAATGTGCAATAATATCATTAATAAATAATTATACACCTATGTTATTATTATGAAAAACCATAATTATTGAACTTTAAATACTTTATCTTAATAATTTATATCTTAGTAGACATAAAAATGATTTTTTTTCTTAATATAATGAAGAAAATCTTCATTGGGTTGTGTTGTATTACCACCGTGATGCATTAGGAAAGTATGTAACAGATGATGTGATGGGAGTGTCTTGACACTAGGTTACCTGTACCTACCATCATTGCAGCAAATGCTTAATTTTTTTTAAGCTATTGTATTTTATTTTCAATTTATTACTTATTTTTATTTATTGTTCATATATATTTATTGGTATTCTTGTCATTAATGTGAGTTCTCTTTGTTTCAGTTCCTTGGTATAATTTTAATTTGCATCTATAGAAGTCAAGATATGGATGAACAATCTTCAGTATATCTTTAACATTTTACCTAAGCACCTAATGGACTAAGTTTCTTTATGTATAATAAATAAAAAACACAAATACAAACACTTGCATTTTTATTATTACATATAATTATATAAAAAGATCAGTAGAGGATTAATAATAAATATTTTTTAGGATGGGCTGCTTAGACATGCCATAAGTAATTCCATTTTGTTCAAAAAGTTTTTGCCTTCCATTTTTTCTAATTTAACTTCTTTGAAGGCGCCACCTAAGTTTTCCCATTTCTTGTCTTGGACTAGTTCACTGACGAAGAAGTCTTTTTTTGGTGATTGAGCTATGAACACTTGTATTGCAATCGATGGTTCACATCTAATAGCAATCATTCTGTCGCCTGTAACAAGAAAATAGTTTAAAAATATTTATTTAAATTCAATGTAAACTGGTTTTTGTGTATGAAAACTAAATGGAATTGGAAATTTTTTTGCTTTAATTTTTTTTTAAAAATTTAATGGCATTGGTACAAAAATTGGCTTTTTAGTAAAAAGATATAGCCACTTCATACATTATCTTTACAAAGAAACCTTGTGATGATTCACTTATACCCAAAATAAATATAATGTTTGTTTTTCGAACATGAGGTTAGCTGTTAGCCCTATTAGCCTTTAAAATGACATCTGGTGGGTAGTGACGTGGGTACTCTGTCTCAGAGGAATTGCAAGCAGTACGCGGACGGCGGCAACGATGTCCCCTGCGGGACTTGAAACTCGGCTTGCGGCCATCGATCAGGCTGGGCACAAAATATGAGCTAAGATAGCATATATCAAATATATTACTTAACGCCATCTTTTCGCAGCAGGCAATACCTGTTTTTTTTAAATTGTTATATCTTGGATGAGAATTGAACTTACAAATAGCGGCTTACCCAACTGGACTAGAAATAAAATGACCAAACAAAAGAAAAAAAACCTACATATAAGACTATTATATATATGTATATAATTATTCCTCTTTAGTCTAAAAATATTAATTACCATTAGACAAACCCAACTCACACGATAAAACAGACATTATTTACTATACAAACAACTGTTTACAAAAGTCCTTAGTAAAAATGTCGTTCGATTGCCACTTGGTGCAATTATTTTCATTTTCTCGCTCTGTACATGCAATATTATAAATTGGTAAATTTACTCGATACAGGTACTTAAAAAAACAAGAATCGACTACAAAAATCTAAACCGACTGCATCTATATTAAATTTCCCAAATATACCATTAGGGGAGGCCAGGAGGCAGGACGAGGCGTTCCCCAGCGGCTCCACTGGCCCGCAGCCGAGGTGAGAGCTGCTCGCCAGCAGCTGCCAGCCCATACAGCGACCCACCGCTTGTACCGCTGTCATCTGATGTTGATATATCTGATGACATCACGTTAATGTTATAATTATTTATTGAGGCCCTCATGGCGCAGGAGTACAGCCGTGCGACTGTAAACTTGACGGTTGTGGGTTCGATTCCCTCTGGGAGAAATGAAATATTTAATGTTTTCATTTTCTCGCTCTGGCAACAAAGCAAAGCGCGGCGTTGAGTTCCGCCACTCAATACGTCTGCCTCGAGAATTCTGCGTAAAGTGTGGAACGAAAGTTTCTTAATGAGAAATAGCGTCTTGACACTAGGTTCCCAGGATCCCTCTTCCTATCCTGCTATGTGCAGGATTCAGAGTGAAGCTAAAAAAGTATTAAACAACAAACCTGACAATATATAAGATCTCGCAGTTCTTGCAGTTCATATGAAAGATGTCTCACTTTGCCGTCTCTACATATACATTTAAGTGTTTTTTCTCCAACGTGCACTACTAGTGACGTTCTGCACACTGCATCATAACTACAAACAAAAAATGAGAAAATATAGTTCAAAAATGATATGCAGAAATAAAGTGTTCTAATTAAAACAAAGTGGTCAAGTTAGAGTTGGTCTTGTCCACAGAGGGTTCCGTACCAATTTAATGGTTGTATGTTAAAGTTAACGTGATTCATAAAAGTTGACAAACTTTAGTTTGTGGGCGTATGCACTGATTTTGTGTGAGATGTATTAGAAATATATATGTGTAATGATAATGACTATTTATTTTCTATAAAATACTTATAAATTTACTTTTTTCGGTTTTTTATCTTTGTTAAATATTTATTTCTCTCCAAATTTTATAATTATAGGCCGACGGGGAGTACCCTAAAGGTTTCAATTACGCGCCGAATTTAATATGAATTAATATAGTTTTTTCGTAATAAATAATATGTCTAAATACATAATTTAAGGTAAGAATACTCTATTCACGAAGGCATGAGGTAAAAGGTAAATAAATCAAAAAAAGCTCATTTTAAAGGTGACGATTGATGGAGCTTAATATAGTATTTTAGAATGTAAATAATATATCTATAGAATGATGATGTCTATAGAATTTATTAGTTAATAACAATTTAGATTTAATTTTATCGTTTTCATTGATGATAAAATGATTTTGTTAATTATATATATTTTTTTTTAAATTGCACATGTACATGCAAAGTAAACAGAAACGAATATAATAATAAAAAAATAAGATTGTTTTTAAATTTAAAAGCAGATACCATTGTAAAGATGTATTGAATTCACCCTATTTTACGGTGTCATAAATACCACATATTATTTTCTTAATTTTTAATAAAAATGTTTTTTAAATACTTGACATGTAAAAACACCCAAAAGCTAACTTGTTCTCAAACTTGAGACACATTTTGATACTATAAAATAAACTACTATAATAAATTAAAGAACACAGGTACTGCAGACAATTTACATTAAAATGTTATATATGTCACTGGTCAGATATACCGCTATTTTTACTATTATTTTGTTTTTATTATATTGATATTTTCATATTTTAACATGAAACTTGGACCAAATTAAATGAAAATTAAAAAGTTTTAGAAACAGATTTTTGTTCATTACATTTTGTTTCCTGACAAAACGAATAAGAAAATAATTTATTTCATCATAGCATTAGTGTATTGTCATTATAATTATACTAAAAGTATATTAGTAAAATATAACATACCCGTACGCCATGATGTTGATTTTCACGCAAGACTGTGTGGGACTGTTCAGCGCATTCCAGTGTGACACTATGAGAGGATCCTTTACCTAATTCCAAAAAAAAAAAAATTAACTAAATATAATAAATTTAAAACTGCTATATGAATATTTTTTATTGCTCATAGTTAAAAAGCTATCTAAATGGTGTATTTTTAGATTTCTTCAAATATGAAGTAAAATAACTAATTTGTTGAACCATATATTTGATAAAAATATTTTAGCTCAAGTGTTTATAAAAGAAAATTATCCTTTTCAACAAAACACCGTATAACGAAATGCTGGCTCCAATTATTTACCAATATTTTTATAGGTATACTTTTTAGCTTCACACTATCCCACATATAGCATATAGACGGAAGAAACTTGGTGTTAAGACAACGTCTCGCTTTGCCTTCTTACCACAGCGAAAAAAAACAATATTAAACTTTCCTAAATTATATTCTGTTTAGCACTTACAAAAATGAACATCATTATAATAATAATGATAATAGTTTTTTTAGTTTCACGCTGTATCCCGCACATAGCAGGATGTGCAAAAAAAAAAATATAATAAACGAATATGCCAGGCCAATCTGAGGCCAGTTGTGGCGCAGGGGCACAAAGTGTGAATGTAAAACTGACTGATTGTGGGTTCGATCTCCACTCGAGGAGATGAAATATTTACTTAAATTTATATTTCTATTTCTTCGCTTTGGTCTCGAGGCAAAGCACGCAATGCCTCCAGAATTCGGCAGAAAGTGGGGAACGGAGTGTCTTAACACTAGGTTCCCTCTGCCTACCCTGCAGTGTGCGGGATACAGCATGAAACTGATAAAAATAAAAATATTCATTCACCTCTTTAGCAATAGTGTCGAGCACATATTCGCTGCGTCGTCTCATGAAGAAGTGCTGTGCTTGTTGAATGATTTGTTCTAGAAGTGACTGTTCTTTGCTCATGTCTAACAACTCGTATCGGTCCGCTGCCATTGGACCTGTATATAACATTATTATAAGTAATTGATTCAGGCTGTATTCCGCATATTGCAGGGTTCGCAGAGGTAACCTAGTGTTACGACACTATTCTCAACTTTCCGATCAATTTTCAAGACATTTCATGTTGAATGGCGAAACTCAAACCTCACCTTGTCTTATCCGAGCGGCAAAATGTAAATAATATACTCTACAGTACGGCCCACGAGTCGTAGCTGCCTGAAGTTAGCTGGAGATGCCCATGCAGATGTGATTTTAAGATTTCTTCCGGAGTGCACAATGTGCAAACGTTTAAAAAGCCTAATTTCTGACACGTCCGGTGTACTACAAATATTATAATCATTTCCTATCACGGCGATGAAACCCTTGACATCACGTTTAAAGTGAAACGCTGTCGCACTGCGACACAATGGCCTCTAAAATTATTATGAATTATTTATAATAAAAATAAAATTATTATGAATAATTCATGTCTAATAACAAAATAATATTTCATAAGTCGTCGCTAGAAGGGAGCGTCGCTTGGAGGGTCCTAGGGGCCCGGTGGCGGGGTGCTGGAAGGGGTGGGGCGTGTGTGATAGTGTCACCTGCCACGGAGTGTCGCTTGGAGGGTCCGAGGGGCCCTGTGGCGGGGTGCTGGAAGGGGTGGGGCGTGTGTGATAGTGTCACCTGCCACGGAGGGTCGCTTGGAGGGTCCGAGGGGCCCGGTGGCGGGGTGCTGGAAGGGGTGGGGAGTGTGTGATAGTGTTACCTGCCACGGAGTGGCGCTTGGAGGGTCCGAGGGGCCCGGTGGCGGGGTGCTGGAAGGGGTGGGGAGTGTGTGATAGTGTCACCTGCCACGGAGTGTCGCTTGGAGGGTCCGAGGGGCACGGTGGCGGGGTGCTGGAAGGGGTGGGGAGTGTGTGATAGTGTCACCTGCCACGGAGCGTCGCTTGGAAAGTCCGAGGGGCCCGGTGGCGGGGTGCTGGAAGGGGTGGGAGTGTGTGATAGTGTCACCTGCCACGGAGCGTCGCTTGGAGGGTCCGAGGGGCCCGGTGGCGGGGTGCTGGAAGGGGTGGGGAGTGTGTGATAGTGTCAGCTGCCACGGAGCGTCGCTTGGAGGGTCCGAGGGGCCCGGTGGCGGGGTGCTGGAAGGGGTGGGGAGTGTGTGAGTGTCACCTGCCACGAAGCGTCGCTTGGAGGGTCCGAGGGGCCCGGTGGCGGGGTGCTGGAAGGGGTGGGGAGTGTGTGATAGTGTCACCTGCCACGGAGCGTCGCTTGGAGGGTCCGAGGGGCCCGGTGGCGGGGTGCTGGAAGGGGTGGGGAGTGTGTGATAGTGTCACCTGCCACGGAGTGTCGCTTGGAGGGTCCGAAGGGCCCGGTGGCGGGGTGCTGGAAAGGGTGGGGAGTGTGTGAGTGTCACCTGCCACGGAGCGTCGCTTGGAGGGTCCGAGGGGCCCGGTGGCGGGGTGCTGGAAGGGGTGGGGAGTGTGTGATAGTGTCACCTGCCACGGAGTGTCGCTTGGAGGGTCCGAGGGGCCCGGTGGCGGGGTGCTGGAAAGGGTGGGGAGTGTGTGAGTGTCACCTGCCACGGAGCGTCGCTTGGAGGGTCCGAGGGGCCCGGTGGCAGGGTGCGGGAAGGGGTGGTGAGTGTTGGCGTGGTGCACGGCGCGCAGCAACTGGTGCAGTGAGTGCTCCAGCACGTGGTCATGCTCGTTCTTGTTGCCGCGCTCCTCGCTCTGTTGGTGGATGGCCAGTATGTTTATATTCCGATTAGCATTCTTTTTGTTCGTTGCATGACCGTTTAGTTACCAAAAAACCTTAGAATTTTTGATAACACACTACTAACTTTACTTAACGTCACTCGATTACATAACAAAAACTATGTTATAAACAAAAACTTTGTTATCTCATAATCTAGGTTAACTTGATTCAATAGTAAGATACCATCTATAGTGACCATTCAAATAGTATGTTAACAATTTTTTTACAACTAAATATTAAGAACTGGCCCTTCTATTATATGTATAGATAATAAATTATTAAATACCATTGTATATAAGCATACCTTAACAATATCTTGATTATTATTATTTTGTCCATTATTATGACAAAGACCAATTAACAACTGGATACCTGGCAACACCTGAAATGAGGAAAAATATTTAAATTAAAATATAAATATAAAACAATCTAGCTGATTTAATTTGATAAATTCTTTAAAAACTCCAGAAAAAAATGCCTCAGTCACGGTAATCTATCACTTGGTTACCCACAATCATGAATTGTATTGACATGTAACTGTACCACCTCAGCCGCCATTTTGGCGAACAATTCCACAGAGAATAATACTCTTTTGGGCAGCCTTTAATATAGCTTTACATAATAGAGACTGTAGACCTCCACAAGTTCTTAAGAAAAAGTATCCTGACACATGGACACACTGACAAGAAAGCAATATAATACAGATGCACTTATTTTTTTATCCATGTGATATGTATTAAAAAACACACAAAAAGCCTCTTGAAATAAGAAAAAATGGCACTCACAGTAGCCATAATCTGGTTACCCACAACCATGTGGGGTATGGACGCATCCAATTGCACCGCTTCAGCCGCCATTCTGGCGAACAATTCCTTGCAAAACAATACATTTTGGGCAGCCTCAAGTTTCTGTTGCCAGTGAAGCTCTGCCCCGTCTCCCGGTAATGTCCCTGGGCAGTTTAGTGCTGAGGAACTCAGCGTTGCTGTAACTACTTCTTCTTGTTCTGCAATAGTATACCACTATTTGTATAGGATATATCTAGTAAGGTGGCCGTCAAGTATAATATATTTGTAATATATCTATTTGTGCTCTCCAAATCATCAACCTATCCTGATATGTGCCGGAAACAGTGTGGAGATTAAAAAAAACAATTAACCTTTCTGACAAACAACCGATATAAACGCAACACCCTGCAGCTCCGGAGGCACGGTCACTCGCAGCGCGGAGGGCGTGGGGCCGGCCGCGTTGACGCTCATAGCTTGAGCTATTTGCTCTTCTGGTGCTTTTGTTACCTAGAAAAAAGATATTCATTTTTTTGTGTTAATCATACACTACAGTTTTTAAATATATATGGTAAATACAAAGGTTGTGCGTCATACTAAGTTCCCTCTGTCTAACTTATAGTAATAAGCAGGATTGCTTTTGGTAAGTTAGATAGGTGAATTAAGCAAATATATATATATAAACATAAACATATACATACCTCAAAAACACCAGTCTGACTAAACTTAGATCCAGCAGTTCTATAACTCAAATCACCAACAATTGTGTTAGAAACTTTCTTTAGCCTCCAGTTCTGTCTAAGTCTTAGCAGATCTATGTGAAAATCTGGCATATTGCGAGTCATTCTCATAGTTTCACTGGCTCTTAGTCTTTCCACACCATTGAGCAGTACTGCACCTGCTGCAGATAGAGCTTTCTTTCTACCGTAAACTTGGACCATAGGACGGCTTTCAACTTGATCAGCTTGGATGGGATCGAGAACCTGAAATGAGCACAATACTCTTTCAATTTCATTGAATTTCAGAATTCACTCTCATGGTTAAATGAAAATAACTTTTATATGATAAATGACACATTTTAAGAGCCCAAAGTAACTTATAGTACAGAAGGTTTCATTGAAACAATTAATGTGGTGTAATTCAACACATCAAAAAAAATCTTTGGAATGAAACCAGTACTTTCTAAAATAACTTAGTTCATTCAATTATGATTAACACACAACAAATTCTTTAGCTTTGTAATATTAAAATAATATAAATTGTAGACAAAAATGTTACATATTAATTTATTATAATCAATTATTACATATTACTTTTAATGAAGTGTTTTTTTTGCAATTTAAAGACATTTAAATAAAAAAAACATCTAAATACAGAGACCAATAGTGGCACGTAGACATAAACGTGCAACTGTAAAGCCAACAAGTTGTGGAAATTAAATATTTAATTTACTTGCTTTAAAAAAAACTCCATGCTTTGCTTTATAAGCAGTGTTACAAATATTATAATAGAAAAACACACCCACCATATATCTTTTTTCCTTAGCAATACTTAACACATCGGCCAGTACGCATACTTCAGTTAAAGCATTTCTAAGTTTATTCCTTACAGAGTCCCAAGGCCATAAACTTGACTGATATCCTGGTTCTTTATCTTCCTCTGATTTCACATCAGAACTACTTTCACCTTCTTTCTTAATGTTACAGAATTCATCATCACTCTTAGCAAAGTCAATTTTCTGTGCTAATCGTGTGAGATTCTCTGACATGGATAGTGGTCTACAAGTAATAAACAGTATTTATAAATAAAATATTTTTTGTACTAAAAGTATTATTATATTTGATTTATATTTACCAAAAGTACCAATGAACTGTAAGAAAAATATCTAAAATAATATACATTAAAACTAAATAGATATAAAATTTACTTACGCTTGATATATTTCCTGTCCATCGTAAGTAATTTCTTGTATTTGATTTTCGATAGGTGCTTCTATTGATATGTTAACGGAATTTGCCATTTTATCTAAGTTTACAAACACTTCAGCTGAATTATTATAATAATTCTCACTCTGACGAAAATATAACTTAAATATAATGTTTAAATTCTGTATATATCTTATATTACATTAATCTATCAAAATAGATGAACATTTATTAAATTAGTCCTTTTAAAATCATTTACACATCATCTTTTTTAATCATAATAATATTTTGCTTCTTGCAGTAACTACGGCTTCCCAACTCCTTGACTTGATTGCTCAAAACTGCCAATGTCACAAATTTGTCAATAACTTTTTTTTTCTTGTATTGTATTTAACTGTGTGAGGCTAAAATTTTAATTTATTGAAGCTTAAAGGTGAACACCGTATTTGAAAATCATTGAACCAGTTGGAGATGAAAAGAACATTACAACTACAGTAATTGATAATTTTGAGTTTAAAAATAATTTAATAAGCACAGAGACGAAAGTACTAAAGTTATTATTTTGTAATTATACCATTATAAATATAATAACAATATTTAACCATAGTAGTTTGGAAGTTAATATTATTGCCTGAGAGTATTATTCTTTATATATTTCTGAAAGAGTATCCGAGTGAGGAATTGATAAGTTATGTCACTACAATAGGTGTATCCGACTGAGATGTGAATAGAAGTAGATTTTGACATTTCTAAATATTCGGTGGTTCTGTTTCGTCGTGCAGCGAGTATGGGCGAAATTATCGCGTTGTATCAGATATATGACTCTTTATCAATAGTTTAGCGCCTTAAGTTAGTTATTAATAATTTAGTGTTAATTTGTGTTATAACAGAAATAACAAACTGTGCCTTTATTGTGTCTGAACCATTGATAAATATCTTAGATTTGTGTTCTGGGAGGAAGATGATGGTTTTTATCTACGATAGTGTTATGATTTCCGTATAATTATTTATTATTCAAGATGACGGCGGCTACTAAATCAGCTAAGGTTTCTATAAAACCGATTGAAGTGCCTAAGGCTTTGCAAGAAGGAGAAAAGTTTATCAAATGGGATGAGGTATGTAACATATTTACCTTATCTGATATATTAAAAAATATTTTAACTAAATAAATAAGATTATAAACACTTCAATTTTTAAAACATAATTCGTTCAATAAATTTTAAAATATAAATAGTATTTTCAAAGTACTGTTAAATATTACTTCAATAACTTATTTCAATGTAAAAACATTCTCTATATTTTCAAAGGATAACTTAACTTTAAATAATACTTTTTACATTAATAACTTAAGACTTTGAAGCTTAGGTTATCATTTAGTTTAACACTTAACTATTTAGTTTGAAATTTACTTTTGTTACAGTCAAATCATATTTAGTTGAGCACCTTTAGTTGTTGTCTAGTATTTTTTATATATTCATGCTATATCCAGCATTTAGCTAAGTAGGTAGGTAGACACCTAGTGTTAAGACATTCCATTCTCCAATTCCTGCATAATTTTTGCCACAGTGTATTGAGTTCTACCAGTTTTGACAGGCAGAACTCAACTCTGGACTTTGTCTTGTTACCAGAATGAGGAAATAAAAATATTTCATTTTGAAAATACAAATCAAACCTACAAATATGTGTTTTTTATGTTCAGACACTTTTTAATCAAAATAATCTGCTAAGTGGTGGCTGGTTCATAAGTGACAAAGAAAAGTGAGATGCTGCCTTATGATCTCACACTGTGCCGCAACCTCCAGCTCATATTTTAGCCATCTATATCAGGGTAGGCAGAGAAAACCTGGAAACTGTGTTAAGACACTCAATCTCCATTATTACACTATTCCCCACTATGTCTCATTGTCAGAGCAAGTGAAATTGAATCCCCCAGCCATCACATTAACAGTTGTGTGGTTGTGCCCCTACGCCACAATGGGCTCAATATCTAATATTTTAATAAAAAAAATTTTTAGGACTCCGGCATCGGTCTACCTGTTACTCTAAGGGTGGACCCGAAAGGTTACTTCCTGTATTGGACAGATCAGAATATGGAAGTGGAAATGCTCGACATTGCCACTATAAGAGATGTTAGGACTGGTTATTTTGCTAAAATCCCAAAGGTAAGTGATCATTCTATTTTTTAAACTCAATGCCACCCTTCATCTCCTTGTCAGAAATGAGAATTGTTCATTCCACCGAGTGGGAATAAGACCCACATTAGTTGTGTTTAAAGCCAAATGCTGTGTTGCTACACCACAATCCTGATAAACATATATAAGTTTAATAAAAACTTTATATCTTAACATTAAATAAATTGGTTATATCATTATATGTAAATGAAAAATTTTTTGAGGCCGGTCGTGGCGCAGCGGCACGAGGTGTGACTGCAAAACCGACTGGTTGTGGGTTCGATCCCCACTCGAGGAGATGAAATATTTACTTAAATTTATATTTCCATTTCTTCGCTCTGGTGTCGAGGTTAAGCGCGGCGTTGAGTTCTGCCACTCAACACGCAATGCCTCCAGAATTCGGCAGAAAGTGGGGAACGGAGTGTCTTAACACTAGGTTCCCTCTGCCTACCCTGCTGTGTGCGGGATACAGCGTGAAGCTGATTTTTAAAAATTTTTTTTCAAAGTACTTAATGGCCTTTATTATTATTTAATGACAATTCCAAATATATTTTTATCATGTTATAATGTAAATTATAAGTGAATAATAACTTTGTGGTTTCAAGTGATTGTGATTGAAGTAATTTATGTTATCATCTTTAATTTATTTTAAATTGTACATTCTGTAATGTTTAATATTTAGAATATATATAAAGTTTCTTGATATTACAATAACATCATTTTTTAATTACTTTTTAATTACCTTTCAACCACAAAGCTCTCATTTACTTAAATGTTTTTTTTTTCATATTAAATATTTTTTTTTATTTTCACGTTATGTTACATAGCATATAGCAGGATAGGCAGTGAGAAAGTAGTTGTTCTTAAAACATTCTGTTCTCCATTTCCCGCTCAATTTTCGAGACATATGTACGGAACAATTGAGGGGCGGAACTCAGCGCCACATTTTGTACTGTTACCAGAAAAAGAAAATAAAAATAAATAATTCCTCTTATTACGAATTGAACCCACAAACGGCGCGTTTGCAGCCATTACGGCCTTAAAATATTTATAAGAGTCATTTAATTCCATTCTTAATATTATGTATATACATTTACTAAAAGCTTGTTATATACAAGCTTTTAGTATATATTCAATATGTATTATATAAAGTTTATCAAACATCAGTATAGCAGTTGGTCAAGTCATTTAAATAATGATTGAGATAAGGAAGATATGATACTGTAGGGATATGCGAAACTCAGATTATCTGAATATTATATTTATAACTATTAATTAGTATATATAAAGGAGGTCATCTGTATATTCGATGATTGCGGGTTTGATTTAAATTTTCCCACTCTGCTAAAGCAAAGTGCGATATTGAAATTTGCCCAATTGCCCAAATTTGCCCAATTCGGGCAGTCGATATATTGTGAAACTATGTTTTTTTTTTAATAAACAATTTCTTGACACTTCATATTAAGACACTTCCGTTTAATGCTTGCCGCCGAATTCTCGATGCATAGCGTGTTGATTGACGGAATTCTTGGCCAGGGCGAGGAAGTGAAAATTTTAAATATATATTTCGCGAAATTCCTGCTCATACGTACCTACCTAACCATGTACAGGATTAGATGTGAAGTTATATTAATAAAATACAAACAAACAAACTGTCATATCCATTATTATATAGTTTAAATTCCTTTCGTATATGCGTATACTATGACTAACATTTTTTATCCAACAAGGCATTTCGTCTCTTTATGGTATATTGTATAAGACAACGATATGTTGTCGTGTTTTTTAATTAGATTAATGTTATAAGATATACCTACTAGCAAAAACTAAATCTGTCTTTCTTTTATTTTGAACGTAATATATTTCACACAAACAATATAAAACATTTACACTATATATCATAATAATTAATCATTAAATATCCCCGATACAAAAAACCTTAAAAGTCTTGTGCATAAAAACAAAAACTAGAAAAGAGCTGATAATATTCAAACGGCTTAATTAAGTCACGTTTCAAACAAAAAAAACTAAAACAATATTAGTTCGTCCGTTTGGGAGCTACGATGTTAGGGAGCAACAGATAGACATACAGATGCATATATAGGAAACTTATTATAACACGTCTCTGTTTTCATTAGGGACTTAAAATATATTTTGTATTCAAATTTAAAAACCACGATATACCACGGTATTTCGGGTCCTATTTTTTTTAGATAAACCGTCTCTTTACTTTCCTTTGGTGAATTCGTCATTTATAATGAGAGTATTAGGCTGATTTCTAAATAAACTACAGACACAAAATATACTTTCAGCTATATTAAAAAAATCAACGTTTCTTGAACAATTCGTCCTAGCGCTGTATCTAACAAGATAAGAAACTCTGTATCCCGTGGTCACCCCAATTTATTGAATGGCGGAACTCAGCGCCGCGGTTCGTCTTGTTTAGCCACCGCCCTGGTGAGAAAGGAAATGAAAATAATTCATTCCAACAAGTGTCCGCGACCTCCGCGTTTGTAGTCAGACACTGTGCCTCTACGTCACGTATTTATTTTTTGCGTTAACACTTTTGTTATTAAGGCTATCTGTAGGAATATTTTATTTAACTCTCCGTATTCTCTGTACGTACAAAAACATTTTATTGTTGTTAAGACCCCCAGTTATCATGTATTCGCTTTCGACCCACTGGGAATGGAGTGCTTAGACTCGTAAATAAATAATAAATCCCCCTAGTGGGATGTCGGAGTTGCGGATCCTTTGAACTAAAGTTGATATAACTTAGAAATACTGACGCTTTTATTTTTTGTTATATAACTTTATTATTTATATAGTAACGTTATTATTTATATAACATTATTATTTATATAAAAATACTCTTTGCTGCTCTAAGCATTAATTTATAGCTATAATTCGATGTTCTTTAGAAAATATACAAAATTTTAAAGAAGGCTTCGAACAAAAGAAAAAAGATATGTAACAATAGCGTTTGACATTGTGTTGTTTATTCTTACTCCGCCAAAGAGTATAATAGTAGGCAGAAAACGAATAGTTTTTTTTTGTGAATATTTGTGAAATTGTCATTTAATTTAAAGTTAACTAATATAGAAACTATAGCATTTATGAGTGAAATGGCAAGAGTAATTGCATACTTTTATTACCAATAAATAGTCGGGCGGAGAGGAACGAGAATAAAAAGAGTTGAAATGACTCGCTCAGTTCCAAGGAGTGGAGCGAAGTAATTCCAAACTACAAAACTCTTTGGTGGCAAAAAAATCTTTTTTTTTTTTTTTAAAAAGAGTCCGATTTGCCTAAACATTTTCCGCTCATCTCTCTTTCGTGGTGGAAACCGGTCTTAATAAGATGACATAGTGATAATATCATAGATAAATGTGACATACAAACGTAATACCTATGTTGTATTTACTTATAAATATAACATATTACGTTTGTATATAAGTTACTGCCATCATCTTTACAAAATGTTAGTTATATTCTTCAATTTCTCACATCTACTATAAAGTGAATAATAATAATTACGCAGGTAAGCTTTTCCGTGCTATTTCCAGTTTTGAGTTTTTTTAAACCATCACATTATCCTCTAATCGTTATCTGCGAGTACTTTAATATTTAATTATGTTTTCGAATACTATAGCTCTCAGCGTTTGCATTAATAATTTACACGTAAAACGTAAAAAATACCTTTTTAATATTTTATTTGAGCTAATTTTAACATAACAGTCTCATTTCTATAAATATTTAATGAATGTACTATTATAATGTATTATTTATTCCATTAAACAATTAAAGTAAATTAAAAAAGCTCCATAAATTATATGTATAGGTATGAAGCAATAAACAAAAACAAATAAATAAATCTAAGTCGATTGTATATGTTCATCTTTGAAAATTAAGCTACAGTTACCATTTAATATACTTAGTTTAAATTAATCGGGTTATTATTAACCCGAATCGGGTTATTATTAATGTATTTTCCCCATTTTCGTATTAATATATATAAAATACTTTTGTAATTTAGCGGATCGGTAGTAATATAATGAAGTATTTAAACTACAAGGAGATCTTTAGAGATGAAATGGTTTTCTTAATCTGGACCCTTGACAATATTATTGTTTATTATTTAGCTTCAAGCTGTACCCCGCATATAGCTGAGTACCTGGTGTTAAGACACTCTGTTCTCCACTTTCTGTCATATTCCAGACATTGGATAATGAGCAGGTGGAACTCAACATCTTGTAGACAGAGCGAGGAAATGAAAATAATTCGTTCTCCGCTTGAATTAAATCGAACTCACAACAAATAAAACTACTGTACTTAGAAAGTTGAAGTTTGGCATGTAGCCTACCTAGGAAATGTAATTATTAATTATTTAATTATTATATGAAATGTAAAATTGACACGTTATATCATTATTCAATGTAAATCTTACTATTATTTTACATTGTTTTTAAAACGAAAAAAAAACTGCAATAATTTCAATACAACCATTCCCGCGACTGAGTCGAACCATCAACCATTGAGATTTCAACCAGACACTGGCCTACTATGCTATGAGGGCGTCAACATGGCGTAACAGTTATTTTCGTCATAAGTCTTTTCCATCATTACGAAGTTTTTCTAATGGAATCTGCTGGCCATACAACGTTATGATAAGGAGTGGCCTTTATAGCCGTTTTCACGACGATACATTTACCAAATGCCGACAAAGAATACCGTTATACCATTAGCCGTGGAAAGCTTTCGAATGGATGTGATTATTTATATCCATTGATACTTGCTTTCCTGTTTTTAACCAACTTAAAAAAATGGTGATTCTGACTTGTACAATTTGTTACTTTTTTATTATTACTTTGCTTTACGCCGATTTAGAAGATGAGCAGATAGATAGATAGATAGATCATAATAAATATTCCGTCAAGAAAGTATTAAATCTACAAAAAAATATATAAATTATATCGACTTTTTAGAAGATTTGTATAGCATCACTTAAACTCCACTACCATAGTAGTATAATTCTAGCAAACTCGTTCAGTATCTGTATCAACAGGTGTTAAAACAAATGCCATGCATCTAGATTCTATAAAAAACAACTATATTCTGAACCAAAGAATAGTTTTCTGAATGTTGAATATTATGAACATTATTTAGATAGCTTGCTTCGGTTCAGGAGTATACAGTATATTTAAGTACGTATAACTTTTTTGTCTTCTGTGTTTTATTAAAATGTTTTGTCCTCCTTTTTTACTTACAACTATTTAAAAAACGCTATACTTTTCCTGTTCAGATCTCCAAAAAGCAAATAAAATAAATAATAATATTTTCATTTGGGGCTGCCGTGGCTCAGAGGAGCAGCTCCTGACTGTAAATATAGGATTAGATTTGGTATACAACGGTGGATTATATTCCCTCAACTGTGAATCGACTACTTTCATCTGGTCGCTCTGGTAACAAGACAAAGTGTGGCGTTGACATCCGCCATTCCGCCATACACTCGATATTTTGCAAATTGAGCTGTGCAGGGGAAACGGAATGTGTTTAACACTAGATTCCCATTGTCTAACATGTTTTCGGACAAAACAAGCTTAACAATAACATTTTCTAAAGTAGAATCTTGAAGCTATAACTGCGTAACTATTGCCTTGACCAAAGAGATTATGTTAGATCCATTACCAACTAATCAATGTATGTTATCAGATATTTATAATATGACTAGAGAACGAATCGACGCGTAGAAAGCGTACCAAAATCGAATCAAATCAGCTTCACGCTGTATCCCTCACACAGCAGGGTAGACAGAGGGTGTGGAGGGTGGAAAGTGGGGAACGGAGTGTCATAAGACACTCCGTTCCCCACTTTCTGCCGAATTCTGGAGGCATTGCGTTCCTTTTTTCTGCTTACTTACTCGAAGCTGAAAGAAGAAACTAAGTGAACATTTCCATCCACGCTGTGACGGAACCCACCGCCGTGTTTTGTATTACTTCGGAACAATATAGATATAATACGTGACATATGGATTAAATCGAGTAAGAATAAATCCCACAACCATATATTTTTGGTTTAGATCCGTGTTTAGTCGTCTTCAATTTCTTAACTTTTCAATTGTATTATAAGATTTTTTTAAGCTTCATGCTTTATACCGCTATTTAAGACATTTCATTCACATTAAGATACTGTTTCCGTTCTCCACTTTTCGCGAAATTCTGGAGGCATTGCGTGTTGTATGGCGGAAGTCCGCGCCGCGCTTTGCTTCGTTACCAGAGCGAAGAAATGAAAATATTAAAGATTTCCTTTCTTCGTGTGGGAATTGAATCCAGAACCTTTGCAGTTGTACGCTTGGGCCCGTGCGCCATAACTGGCTTCTACTATACCTATTATAAAATTTAGCATGATAGTATATTATAGTTATTATATGTATACAGTTTGTTATAAATTACAACGAGTCAACGATCGTTTTGATTAATTCAATCAAACAAGCCACAGTAGCACCTGAGCTCTTTGTTGATATTGATTGATATGTTATTTTCTAATAGATAAATTTTGGCGCAGGAGCACAAGCGTGCGACTAAACGGCGGTTGTGGGTTCGATTCCCACTCTAACATTTTCAGATCCTTGCTCTGGTAACGACTCAACGCGCAGTCTTGAGTTCCGCCTACTCGTAATGCCTCCAGAATTATACTGTATTTGATACATTTAATCATGTCACTTACTTATTTAATCATAACACTTGTTTTCTTAATTCTGTGAAAGTACAAGCACTACGTGGCTGCTTGAGAGAAGGGCAAGGCGGCAAGGGCCCTCTGCCAGAGTCGGTCGTAGGCTTGCGGTCGTAAACAAATCAAATCAGCTTCCCGCTGTATCCCGCACTCAGCAGAGTAGGCAGAGGAAACCTAGTGTTAAGACACTCCGTTCCCCACTTTCCGCCGCGTTCTGGAAGCATTGCGTGTTGAGTGGCGGAGCTCAACCCCGCGTTTTGCCTCGACACCAAAGCGAAGAAATAAAAATATAAATGTAAATAAATATTTTATTTCCTCGAGTGGGGATCGAAGCCACAACCAGTCGATTCTACAGTCACACTTTGTGCTCCTGCGCCACTACTGGCCTCAACAGCGGTCGTAAACAGAGTGTTGAATTATTTTAATTTTACATTTTCGTGAAAAGAATACGTCCAAATTACATGCTATAAAAGCCAAAGCTTATCTTCATAAAATTTCCTTGATGATGGAATAACTTTGTCTCGTAAGTATCAATATCCATGTCAAATACTCAAATATTACCTTTTCATGACTTACTTATAAGAGATAGGTAGACGGTGTCGGGGATTTTTTTAAAACTAATAAAATAGAAATTATTGTCATACATCTCCTCGCGTGTGGATCGAACCAACAACCAATCGGTTTTACAGTCACACTTCTTGCCGCTGCGCCACGACTGGCCTCCATATGTATATTTTGTTAATATATCTTTTACAGTAAATTGTTAAAATGATAAAAAATAATTTATATTTTTAATCTATATATTGTTTAACTATTTATCTGTGCGAGTTTATGCCTATAATAGGCATATAGACTTAGTGTGTATAGTAAAAAATAAAAAAGTAGGCCATGTTAATCATGTCATTAAGCATATTAAAGTTCATTCAGTAATTTAATTTATAATGGAAACTTGCATTTTAAATGATAATTGACTGTGAACGTGATGGTAGTGGGCTCGATCCTCACTGGGAGTCATGATGATATTGAAATAATTCGCATTACTCCGCTTTGGTAGGTTAAAACACGGTAAAATGCCATTATTGTTTATTTCTATTTCGTTTATCCATTTTTTGCTGAATTCTGGATACATTGTGTGTTGACTGGCGGAACTTAACGCCGATTTGCCTCCAGTGCAAAGAAATGAAAATATTAAATATTTCCTTTCCTCGAGTCGAGTCGAGGGAATCGAAAATACAACTTGCCGCCTTTACAGTCACACTTTGTGCGCCTGCGCCACGACTGGCCTCAATATTTTTTTATTATTTATTGTTATATTTACTTATAATTCATTACTGTACTGCTAAGAATATAAAATTCAATATTTTTAATTTTTCGATACTTTTGCTTAATCGGGCATCAAGACCTATATTTTGAATCAGATTTTTCTATACACTAGCTCGAGATTTATATGCTAAGTATCTTCAGTGAAACTAAATCAAGTAGAACGGGTGAAATATGCCATTAATCCGTATTAATGGGGTCTATACACAAAACGGAGGATGGAATGTCTCAATACAATCACCCGCATTTAGTGTGGTAGAAGGGGTGGCAACTATCCACCCCTTCTGTGCCACTAAGTGCTGGTGATACCTAGTGAAAAATTTATATCTAAACGCATAACATTTATAATCGTTCATTAAATACTTATTAAATAAATTATTTCTTAAAGCATACATCTTCCAAGTTTTCATCTATAGTGTGCGTACTCCAGAAATCAAGCTAAATAAAACTTTTATAGAAAAAACATTTTAGATTTTTTTTCTATTTTGAAGCAAGAGCTAAGGTCAATGAATACAAAGTAGATGGCTTCATCATCCCAAGTAATTAAATAAATATATAAGGCTCATAGATGTGTTAAGCAACTTAACAAATAATGTCTCCTATTTGAGCGGAAGCAGAGAACGCAGTGTCATGGCACTACGTTAATTGTATGGAGGATAAAGCGTCAACTAATTAATTTGAATATGAAACAAACTTAATGACCAAAATGCTTCGCACTGCAACTAATTATTTCAGCCGTTGTTAGCTTAATAATCACTATTAATTAACTATTGGATTGGAAATTGAATCATATCTGCATTTATTTGTAAAACTGATATAATTAAGCGATATTGATATGTTTTTGTTGTTTAAAATATTATCACATAAAATGTGAAATCTATGTTTTGTGCTCTCGCAAGATGACCGTATATTATTTCCCAGTCATTGCCGTTGGTAAAATATGTTCATACATCTAAGCTGTGCTTTGTATTTGGGTGAGTGTTCATATATAGAGTGTTTTTGTCAGCACCACTTTAAATGAAACCATAGCATTAACTACTCTATAAAAGCCTAATACAATTTAAAAAATCCCAGAAATGAAATAGTAATTTTTTCAATGAAAATAAATAATAAAATTATCGTTGTGAAATAAAACGCCATTTGTCAAGAACGATGTCATCTCTCTGATCACTCACACAAATGCAAAATGCAGCTTAACCATCGCTATCGTTTTGGTTCTATCGTTTTGGTGGGATTATATAACATACGAAATTTTTAAAAATATTATTTAAGCAACGTACAGCCCGCGACTTGTCGCGTAGACTGGTCCATTGGCTATCTTCTTATTTCCTAATTAGCGGTAAGCAAGGCAAGTTTTCTGCGACATCACATCACAATTCTTCAATATTCTTGGCGTTACTCTAATATGATATGGGTGTATAGATGTCGGATCAGTTTATGAATTGGTGTGTTTACTGGACATTTTGTGGGCGTTTTATGGGTTAATCAAATAAGAGAACGGCAGCCACAATTATTTTACTCTTATTTACTTGCTAACTTTCAAACCAATAATGTCTCAGTTCAAAATGAATTGGTCCTTTTTTCAATAAGAAAAAACGTATTTTAGCGTCAATAGGTCTTCGTTGCAGCGTGAACTTTCGAAGTGGAGGTATATAGCTGAGGGCCGACTTTATTTTATTCTATGTAACAACTACACAATAAATTATTGCTGTAGTCTTCTTAAAAAAAAAAGAATAATCTATGCGTATAATAAAAAGGTAACTGATAGGTGTCTTAACATGGAAGACATAGGAGAAAAACTATTATTTTGGGCATATAACAATATATTTTTTTTTGTATCAATATAACAGAAACCAAAACAATGTTTTTTTTACTTTTGTCTTTTGGCTTGTGGGTTTGAACACGCTAATCTCAAAAACGGCTTAATCAATTATAATGGAATTTTTTATTGTATTTTAGCATATTTCCCTTAAAATTTAGTGTTTGTTTTATTTAAATAGACACAAATAAAAAAATATATCAATATAAAGTGTTTTGTTTGACAAAATACTTGTTTTATTGAATTAGCTGAAATTTTAGTTCCAATATATGCATATTACCCATAAAATGACAATGTTATTAGAAAACGAGAGTAACTTAGATTAGTAAGCAAATAATTATCTAGTTTAAGCGGGTGAAGCTGCTAAAGGATCACTAGTTTAAATTTTTTTTTTTACACAGTAGTTTGAAGTGGACCTTTTAATTTGAAACATATCTCTTTTGAAACAAAATGGTAACTATAAATAAATTGAGAATATTATATTAACAGTGAATTGCAATTATAGTAATTAGCACTGTGCCTTCATTATTAACTTTAGCTTATGCAAGTTTTTCTCTCTTCACCAAACAAAAGATATTTTATTTTTCTCGCGAAACTTATAGTTCTCATTTTTATTAACTTTATAATTTTTATTTAGGATTGTTTGTTGTTTTCTTGCACAGTTTATATTTTTATAGAAATTACTTTATACATATACATATATTAAACTAAATAGAATTTTGTGTCTTTAACCACATGTAAATTCGATTTTTCTATTAATTAGTGTTTTTAGCTTCACCAAGTATCCCGCACATGGCAGGGTAGGCAAAGGGAAATCTACTGGTGAGATACTCCGTTTCCAATAAGACTTTCCACCGAATAAGTTTAATTAAAATATTTTGCAATTGAATATATATTTATATATTTCTAGTTTACAGGCAGACAAGTGTATTAAATGTGAAGTTGTTAAGGCGTATAACGTTTCTCTTGGGTACAATAAAGGCTTATGTAACGTGTAGTTTTAAATTGGTCGATTTTATAAAATATATGTAGGAGTAATTCTTAAACGTGTAAAAAAAAACATGTAGACAGAGGGACCCTGGGAATTTCTTTTCCTTGAGTGGGAATCGAACTCACAACCAGTCACAGTCCCACGCCCCTGCGCCATGTCTAGCTTACAAATTATCAAATTCAAATATCGCTTTCTATTTTCCTTTTTTTTACACTTCAGGTACAGATGTTTTTTTATTGTATTTCTACGTCGATAACTAAAAATAGTTGCTTAGGCTTAAAAATATTGGCCGAGATATATTATACTACATATGATTAAAGGTATCTAATAATCTGGATGGATATGGATTATTCACACGCATGGGGATCAAACCCACAACTATCACGCTTACAGTGTCAGGCGCTGCCCAATGCACTACGACGGCGTCCTTAAATATTCCAATATGTCATATCAAAAAACCTCTTATTGTCGTTCAACCAGCTATTTTTAAAACATAAAATACACACAATAACATATTATATTTTAATGATTAATTAACTTCACATGAAAAATGTAATATATATTTATTCGAATAGATTGTTCTGATGTAATCGGCGAACGACTTCTACTGTATGACTTCAATGAATGCACGTCATGTAACATCTAGATTCTAGATGAAAATAAACTTGTATCATTTCAAAGCAGTTTTTAATTTTGCCGCTTTTTATCTGACTACTGCAACACTAAAAATAGAAGGTGGCATTTCACGAGGCTCATACATAAATGATAATATGTGTGTGTGGAGTCGCGTCTTCGCTTTTTTTTTTTGTTTATTTTTGTATGTATAGCAAATTCATGAAGGACTTTTGTTAGAGAATATTTTATGGATTCCTTTTTTTTATTGTTTACATAATTTATTGATGATGAAATTCTAGTGATCTATAGGTAAGGTTTAAAATATATTTTACAGAATGTATAAAAAAATTAAAATTATAACGAACTCGAACCCGCGCGTTTTGCAAGTCAAGCGCTTTGATCACTAAGTCATACGTTCTTATAAAACTTGTTAAAACTTATTGCTACTTGCTGAAAACATGCTTTTCACCAAAAAAGTAACAAATAACTATTGTCACAATTTACTACATTTACATATTTATTGGTACAGTGTATGAAAAATATCATAACATCAAAATATGTGGTGTTATATTATAATATTTTATATTAAAATTTATTCTTAGTTGTAGTAAAGAAACGCAAAGTAATATGATAAGCTATTTAAGAAATATATATTTTTAACCGACTTCTTTTTTAAAAAAAGAGAAGTTCTTTCTGTATTCGACAGATATCTTTATGACGGCGAAATCAATGGACACCCAGTCTATCCGTTTCACACAGTTGAACACAGTTTTAAGAATCTTTAATTAATTTAAACAGCGTATTTCTCTGTTGGTTGAGGAAACTCTTCAAAATTTATAGGCTTTAATATGTCTTTCACATAATTTCTTATAATATTCATATATTTGCTTTCTGTGCTCATCATATGATGATATTGCTGATCTGATCATGAAGGGAACTTAACAATTAGGAGTTAGGGGTTAATTTTTAAATATTATAGGGCCTAGCCCAGGCGAGTTGTGTCTTTGTACTTGCCCACATTAAATTCTTTATTATATAAAGATTAATTCAAAAAGAATGTCAAGTATTACTTGAAGCGCTGATAGATATTATAATTAATACCAATTTTA
Organism: Heliconius himera; assembly: GCA_021202915.1. NCBI lineage: Eukaryota > Metazoa > Arthropoda > Insecta > Lepidoptera > Nymphalidae > Heliconius > Heliconius himera. The sequence continues at coordinate 9,345 of JAJHJA010000816.1, read as the reverse complement.
ACTGTAAATTTTAACTGACTTCGACAAAGAGGAGGTGCTTTACGCTTTTTGTAAAAATCAACAAAAACATATATATACGAAGACGATATTTTCGATTTTTCAAGGTATATTGAGGTATTGGAATTACTATAATCACATACCAACAATATGATCAATTTATTTCAATATAACGTGACCAACACAGTATGTAAATAAATAAATAAATCAGCATCACGCTGTATTCCGCACACAGCGGGGTAGCCAGAGGGAACCTAGTGTTAAGACATTCCGTTCATCACTTTCTGCCGAATTCTGGAGGCATTACGTGTTGAGTGGCAAAACTCAACGCCGCGCTTAACCTCAACACCGGAACGAAGAAATGGAAATATAAATTTAAGTAAATATTTCATCTCCTCGAGTGGGAATCGAACCCACAACTAGTCAGTTTTACAGTCACACTTCGTGCCGCTGCGCCACTACTGGCCCCGAACATAGTATGTGACTTGTGAAATTTCTGTAAGGGTTATTGTACTCGACGTTGGAAATAAACTACGGCCGATTTTCGGGAATTACGAGTGAAAATTATGGCTATTAATACAATTCGCAAATTTTGTATGACGCTTTGTTTGGAGTAGAAGCTCGCGGTACACACGAAGCAAACGCTGTTAATATTATTTATGCAAATCTCAGTATAGATATAGTGGATAGGACTGTTAATTAGTTTTATTATTGAATTTTTATATGAGGCCGGTCGTGGCGCAGCGGCACGAGGTGTGACTGCAAAACCAACTGGTTGTGGGTTCGATCCCCACTCGAGGAGATTAAATATTTACTTCTAAATTTATATTTCCATTTCTTCGCTCTGGTGTCGAGGTTAAGCGCGGCGTTGAGTTCTGCCACTCAACACGAAATGCCTCCAGAATCCGGCAGAAAGTGGGGAATGGAGTGTCTTAACATTAGGTTCCCTCTGCCTACCCTGCTGTGTGCGGGGTACAGCGTGAAGCTAATTTAATTTAATTTAATTATATAAGTAAGTATGATTTTTTTTAAATATTTTATAATAAAATAACGTAAAATACAATTGTTGCTTGTTTTTTGTTTTCACGCTGTATCTCACACATAGCAGGATAGGCAGACGTAACCTGGGAACATAGTGTTAAGATAATTTGATCCAATTTAGCTACTTCGATTCTCTACTTACCGCGGATTTTTTTGTATTGTGAGTTGAATGGTGAAACTCAGCAACGCACTTTGTCTCGTTACTAGAGCGAGGAAATGAAAATGTTTGCATATTTTATCGTCTTGAGTGGGAATCGAACCCACAATCGCGATCGTGTTTACAGTTGCACGCTTGTGCCTTTGCGCCACAATGGCTTCAAACTTGTCTTGTTATATCATATCAATGCTCTCAACAGATACAGGACTGAAGACAACAACCCTTAACCTTGAGAAGGTCTTAAGTCCTCAATATGTAACAAGAAAAATTCCCTAGATATACAATATAGTTCATTTTGTTATTTTTTCGTCATATTGATACCCGGTGTGCTGTAGATAATGTTGGTATCTCAAAAATAAACAATATTAGACAAATTAGAATCCCGGATCATTCGATACATACAAGTCGTCTCGTGAAATTATTTGAAATATATAAATAAAAATAAATCAGCTTCATTCAAGCTGAATCCCGCACACAGCAGGGTAGGCAGAGGGAACCTAGTGTTAAGACACTCCGTTCCCCACTTTCTGCCGAATTTCGGAGGCACTGCGTGTTGGGTGGCAGAACTCAACGCCGCGCTTTACCTCGACACCAGAGCGAAGAAATGGAAATATAAAGTTTATATTTAAAATATGTGATTTCTTCATTACAGCAATTGTAATAAACATATTAGCACTAAAACGCCATGGTTCAACACTTCGGTCCGACAACAATTAATTATCAGTACAATCGAGAGTGTTGAACCGGCCAGTTGTTTTATTTCATTGAGTGGATGCCCGCTAATGTGCTGGAAACGTTCTAAGCGAACGTGGGAATGTGTTCTTTTCTAATATTCTTCTTTCGCAACGTTTAAATGGATGTTTTTAAAGTTCTTTCTTAATTATTGTACTGTTTCTAATTCTTATTATATCTTTTAGTGCTAGTAGTTTTCAATTTAAAGAGTTTTAGCTTTTTGTTATGCTCGAATCCAAAACCTTTTATTTTAAACCGAATATCTGCTTGTGTATATTTTAAATTCGCAATCCAATCCGAATAATTAGTAATATTAAAAACTAATGAAGTATATAATTATTTACAAAGATTTTTAATATACTCTTTCACTATTTTCCAAACAGGTTCGTGGATAATTTCAACGATTGTTGATTACAGCCATTATTCATGTCTAGAATAATTTAAAAGTTTCAGCGAAGCGATGAAATGTTGGTTTTTTTTATTTACTCTTTACGAGTATTGGATGCTGCGGTGGAGTGAAAAATAATTTCCAATTTTGCTGCGATATCCAATGGATTCATCGTTTAATCACAGTAATAATAGAGACAGCTTTTAATTTATCTCAAATGTATTTTCAGTCTATGAATACACAAATGGAAAATATTGAAGTAGCGATATACAATTATCTATAACTTTTCAACTAAACCACAATTCGAAATAAACCCGTTTATGAAAGCAAATCTTAGTAGATACCTTGTGAATCTTTGGTCGAATTATCGAAGAATATTCTGATACACAAAGAGATGAAAATGCCTGAAGTTTATTTGTAACAAAACAAATTAATTCAGCGAAGTCCTTCGCTTACGGCGTTATACGCCAAAGAGTTGTTTCACTTTGAACGTTTCATTAAATCGACTTTCAATATTTACGTTTCGTATATTTACGTTTTCGTATTCGTTTATGCGAATTGAATGGTTCCAACTGCTTTTAAGGGCATACGATACAAAACGAAATCCCCCCGTGTGGAGGGAGCTATTTTTTCATCTTAAGTCATTTCCTTTGGTATTGTCTTACGACAGGAATGCATGCGGTTTTATTATATGATTATAGCTTTCCGCTGATCCCACGCGCGTTTAATCTCGATACAACTTCCTACGGTGTTTTATGTTTAAAATGTTACAACTACATGCTAATTACATGTAGTTCTTACATGATATCATAGCTGTGGCTAAAAGTAAGCGGGTCGTAATTTCATTTTTATGTCCCATCAATAAAATGTTCTGGCATGCGAATATTTTTATTGCTAGAAATTCCTGAAAGATGTCATATTTTTCAACTTTTTGGTAGGGTTTTGGTGTGTACTACAAAAAAATTGAAAACTACGAGCTTGTTGTGAAGTTTTTTTTTTTATTATATTTATATACAATTATTTTTAAATTCTTATAATTAAATAATACATCACTCTCATACATTAAGTATCCGGCCTAATTAAGAAAGATATTTCTTTTTAGAATTTTTTTTTTCAAACTGGAATTCTTTACTCATTTCCCTTAAGAGTGATAAAGTCATTCCAAGGTTCCTCTAAATTTTCGATACTCTTTACGAAATATATTTGTCTCTACACTCAGATAAGCTTTAGTGAGCCAAATTTCTTTCCATGAAGAATCTTTATCGTGTCTGCAAAAAGCCTAACGTCACTGGGGGCCAAGCCTGGACATTATCTCCATTTAACCATACTTTTCAACGACTTGTGATATGGGACATTGTCTTGGTAAAGCACTTTTCTTTTGCGTGTGAATTTTTCAACACTATTCACTATTAATAGTTTTGCATTTTTCCAGGTAGTCGATCGTAGATTAACAAAATCTCTTGAGCACCATAAAATACGGATGCCATGCCATATCATTGCAAACCGACTATTGTATTTTTGGTCACTTAGGACATCTTTCATCAACTGTCCACTCTTATAACAATCTTTTTGATGCAGAAGTGTACCATGCTTGATCTATAGTCACATATCGATGCAAGAAATGTCTTTTATTTCGGTTGAAGAAGAGCGCTCTAAATTGGCGATACGGGAACAACTGCCGTTTTTGACGAAGTCTCCATTATGCTTATTAAGTCAATACTTCGCCGGTCCCTATCAACATTGTCGGATCTGAAAATCGGCTAATAACTCAAAAGGCAAAATCGGCGGCTCTCTTGTAAAGACAAGAAAGTTCGTAAAACTGAAAAATGTTAATAGTTTTTTTTATGTACTGCCTTGGTTAATGAAAATCTACAGAGTTGTAAGTTAAAAAATCTCTGTAGATTTTCAATAATGATGAATTTCTTCACTTAACGTAGGTAAATGCGTTGAGGTAGTAAAATTAAATTAATTTACTTATCGATTAAAAAAAAAGCTTTACGCTGTACCCCGTACACAGCAGGGTAAGCAGAGGGAACCTAGTTTTAAGACAATCCGTTCCCCACTTTCCGCCGAATTCTCGAGGCATTTCGTGTTGAGTGGGGGAGCTCAACGCCGCTCTATGCCTCGACACCTGAGCAAAGGAATAAAAATATAATTTTAAATAAATATTTCATTCAAGATTCAATTATATACAAGTAGATTGTATAATTATCAATATATATACAATAAAGTGACGATAAAATTCCCAGAAATAATGATTGAAATGATGACTGAAATAAAAAAAAAAAATAATTAGCTTCACGCTGTATCCCGCACACAGCAGGGTAGGCAGAGGGAACCTAGTGTTAAGACACTCCGTTCCCCACTTTCTGCCGAATTCTGGAGGCATTGCGTGTTGAGTGGCAGAACTCAACGCCGCGCTTAACCTCGACACCAGAGCGAAGAAATGGAAATATAAATTTAAGTAAATATTTCATCTCCTCGAGTGGGGATCGAACCCACAACCAGTCGGTTTTGCAGTCACACCTCGTGCCGCTGCGCCACGACCGGCCTGGAATGATGACTGAACTTATTAAATTATAACGTATCTCGGAAAAATATTTGCGGCACAGGACAGGATTCGCAATCGCGCCCGCGGTTTGCTCATCTGACCGGAACATCGTTGATATGTCACGCGGCCGTGATAATAGTGTATATGGGTCAGCAAAAAAATATTGTTACGGAAATTCCTTATATATTTTTTATTTATTATGTATTTTGCTCTACCGATTTTATTTTGTTTGAATTTTAGGTTCGTTTTCTTTTTTTTTCAAATCGGTTTTCTACTTATTCAGAGTTATCGTTTTATAAGTGGCAAGATGTACACCGCGTCTTTAAGGTAATCAGCAAATACGGCGTTGAGTTCTGCCACTCAACACGCAATGCCTCCAGAATTCGACAGAAAGTAGAGAACGGAGTGTCCTAACATTAAGTTCCTTCTGCCTACCCTGCTGTCTGCGGGATACAGCTGGTTATTGATTATTATTATAGTAGATCAAAAAAAATCACTGATTACATAATGTAATCCCTTATTACTCTCCTCTGAAGTGGTATTCTCACACATAATCATCGTCATCAGTCAAGCTTTTTCAGGATTTCAGGATTCCTCTACCGTGTTTCTGGAAAAGGAGTTCCGGTTGTGGTATAGTTATACCGTCAATGAACATATCAACCCGCATATCACCTCGTAACTTTAGTGGATGTTAGTTGTTGTTTGATTATTTTTTTTCCGCCTCACGCTGTATCCCGAATGTAGCAGGATAGTCTAGTCAAGACATTTCGGTTCCCGTGTTGAGTGGCGAAACTGAACGCCCTGCCTCGACACTAGAGCGAAGACATGAAAATATTAAATATTTAATTACAATGGAATTCAAACTCACAACCTGTTGCGTTTACAGTCACACGCTTATGAGGGCCATGACTGGCCTCTGTCTATTCTTGTTTGTTGATGGATATATCTACTGTATATTTTATTAAGCATGAGACTCGATGGTTTTATACGATTAGCTTTGTGATATAGGATGGTGGCGTTTGGCTGCTATAGTTGTGTAGGTATGTAATTTCCCGAATTCAGTTGGAAATTATAGAACACCCATATCTCTACACTATTCTCTCTTCTTTACCCTATTATCACGTAAAAATTGTGAAGCAGGTTATACCATTTTTTCTAACGCTATTAATAAAAAGATTATTTATTATACTATATTTTTATTACTAATGAAAAGATTAAATTAATAGTTATAAGAAAGTTTTTCTTAATAATAACGTTGTTATCTGTATTTACTACGAAACAAAGAAAGCTGACTTGTCCGTTAAGTTTGTAAAGAGTGGAGGTGCTATAATATCACGTTCCGAACTAATTTAATTAGAGTTGCTGTACTATGACATAATCGATAAGTTATTGTGCTAATATTGTATTGTTTCTGTTATATTACTAACTTATCGAGATTAATATACCTAATGTTATGAATAATATATAAATTTAATATTATATTATATGTAAAAATCAAGCTCAAATATTAAAATATTCTTATTTAAAAGTAGCAGGCAAAGTAGGCAAGTGCGAGTTGAATTCGCTTTTCATGGGTTCCGCAGTGCCACTTAACATACCAATTACCTATTAACCTAGTGATAAGTTTGTGATATAGTGAAAAGACTATATATATGATACGAAAACACTATTATTTACATGTTTCCGGTGTTTGAAAATTTACAATATATCATAAAGCGTTGATTATTTTTTATACTGAAAAATTGTCGTTGAGATACTTCGGTAGAGATCAAAAACACACCCCTTTAGATACTTCACTTCCTTATCTTAAGTTATAGATAAAGATGCCAGCCGAGATAAAAATAAAATTAATAGATAGACACTAACTATATGAAATAGATGGTGAATAAATGATTTTATAAAATCCTCAATTTGCAATGACTCCAAAAATAACGGATTTTAAGTAGAAAATAATGTAAGGACAGCTCTGAAAACACAATATTTATTAGTATAGTTCACACAATATTTATTTTTCACCAAACATACCTACAACACAAGATTTATTTCTTACTTTTATTCGGTATACGCTAAAAAAATAATATACATTTTTATCAAGAAAATTTCAACAGTTCAATCCGAATAGTTTCAGACAGATAAGTGTTCCGTTTTTTGCCATTAGGCTGCGAGACCCTAAAAAGATCTTAATGAAGTCCATTAAAAATTATAGATACGATACGTATCGTACGTTTTAAGGTTGACTTATATAATTTTATTTTTAATGTGTAAATGCTTCCTTTGAAGGTTAATAATTGGTAATTAAAATATGATGGTCGATCAGTTAATGATGTTTATATCGGACCGACTAAGGCGTGTCTTTATTATTGAAATATTTTAAATAAAAATAACTTATATTTTTTATCGCTTCGCGCGCATTTAGTAAAGTAAGTAGGGGGGAGCTAATGTTAAGAAATCTCAATTTTCACTCAATTTTCGAGACAGTGTGTGTTGAGTGGCTAAACTCAACGCTGCGTTTTGTTTTGTTACTAGTTAACTTAACTTAACTTAACTTAGCTTCACGCTTTATCCCTTGCGGGGTAGTCAGAGAGAACGGAGCGCCAAACGCTACGGTAAGTTACTAGTTGACAGAAATGAAAATAATTCATTCTTTCGAGCGGGTATCGAATTCACAATTCTGTCGTGCTTTCAGGCCTTTGGGCTCATACTAATAAATTAACTGAATTATTTGTATTATGAACTTTCAACGCAACATACTTAAGTAAAGTTATAATTTAACAATGCTCAACGTCACTATAGGTACTAATCCTTACAAAAAATGAGTGAAAAATATAGAATTTACTTTTAAATGTCCATTATGGACGTGCACTATAGCCCAATAGGGGCCAACTTGTCGACAATAAAAATAAAATAAACAACGATTGCTGTTTGCTAGCAGTAAGTACGCTGTACCAATCCTATGGGACCGATTTCGTACATTAAGAACACGTAACCCTTGCTGTGTTTAACTATACGAAGCTATGTCGACATTGTAGCGGAGTGGGACAGTTTCTGACTGTACTTATGTGATGGCTATGAATTCATATCCACTCGGGGGACGGATTGTATTAAGATTATTTTCATTTTCTCTATCTAATTTAAGAAAGCTACTTTAGTTTGTTGCTACTCTACTTTAGCTTTAGTTTATTGCCGCCACTCAATAACACTCGATACGCAATTTCTCGAATTTTGAAAGAAATTGGAGGAAGTAGTGTGTGTACACTAGGTTCTCTATGCAAAATATGCCAGGCCAAATAAGAATCAATAGCTAAGAGGCGTGACAACTAAACACGGCGATTGTGGGTTTACTTCCCAGTCGAAATAATAGATTAAATCTCCTTGTTCTAGTAACAAGACAAAGCATGGCGTTGAGTTCCACCGCTCATTACGTAAAATGTCTAAATAAAACTGTCAAGTACCGTCAATATGGAGTTGACAACCTTAAGTTTGGACGTATGTAAAAATAGAAAACAGATCAACAACTCTTATAGGATCATTTCGTTGTCTGTTTGTCAAGACCATTATGTCAAGATCGCGAGGAGGCATTATGCTAAAATTAATACTAAAAATTCTGCCTACTGTCCCTTGGAGTACAGAAAGATTAAGCTTCTAAGTCAACGCAATCAAGAGAGATACGAACGAGTTTTTCACCGTTTTTACCGTATGTGTGTTGAAAATTACAACCTTAACAATCTCTAATGTACTTCTTCTTCTTCTAATATCACAAAACAAAACCACTATTAATTTATTTTCGTAATTAATTTTATAAGAAATTAAAGCATATGCCCGTAAATTTAAGTTTGTCAACTTTTACTTCTCTTCGACCTACCAATATGTACAAACAGAGTCTGACTCGCTCCTGACCGGTTTTTTATGTTCATCTCTTAATGAATGTTTACTTTTTTAATTTTACTAATAACAAATGCCAGTTGTGTTTATTCTGTCCTATCAAAATTAAGAAGAGCTAAAAATATATAACGGAAGATGGTCGGAATTGTTGAAAAGTGATTTCTTTATTTGCATTGTAAAGTAAAATGTTGGGCCAATACGCTTTTGTTTTTTTTATATTTCTCTCAGAGTTACAACCGAAAATCTTCTTTAGCGAAAATAACACCACTCATATTATTACAAATTTAAAGTGTTATACTAATGAAAGGTAATATAGAACGTATATAAAAATCACGTAGCAAGATTCGAACCGCGCTTTTCGGACACCAAAAGAACTAAAAAACTTACGGTCACTTTTAATATGATTAACAATTACCAGATATGGATGTTTTTTTAACATTTATACAAATACCACCCCCCGGATGGGCATTGAATTTATAACCTTCGCGTTTATAGTCAGACTCTGTCACACTGGGCCACTACGGCCTCGTTATAAATTATAATAGAATGACCTATTATAAAACATCGACAAATATATTTCTATCGCAAAACAAATCA